>JXXA01011752.1:0-16481 GCA_000956255.1 Anopheles punctulatus | reverse complement strand
CGCACTCAAATCAGTATTTTGTTAAACAAAATTCAGTACCACCATTCAATGTGTTGGACGATTTTCCTAACCACAGCCACTCGTCAAGGCATATCGAAACGATGGAGCAAATGGGATAATATTTCATATTCATAAATGTGTGCATGTGTCCTCCGTATGTTCTGCCGCCGTGTTACGCCGGTGCAGAATTGCATACTGTTCGTAACTTTATTTATTGCTTCTGGGTTTGACCCGGGCGAACAGCGACCGACTTCCCTTTGGGGAATGTGTGATTGCAGCGTTTGATGCAGCGTAATGTCGCGAACGAAACCTACCGCGGGGCGGTTGTGGGAAAGCTACATTATTTTTTTTTTCTATATTGCGAAATTCAATTTTTACCGTCACATCAAAGCGATCGCTGATCCGGAAAGCAAGTTTATAGCATCCGTTGAATCGGTTCACCGTTGGGAAAGTGAAATCAAGGGTAGTAAACGCACGCTGCTGCTGAGGCAGAAATGCTGGTTTCTGGCGACTTTAACGCGCTTTGATGCGGCCCACATTCCCTTCCAGGCTAAATATCTTTGCGTTTGCAACCTGCATTTGATGTTGTGTATTTTAATACAAAAAAGTGTGTGTTTGAATGCAGCGAAAGTAGCGCTGTTCGATCGATAGGAATCTCCGTTTCCCATATAAAACGCATCATTGCCTTTTCAGAGAGAAAATTGATAGGATGGCTTCGTTGCAAATGGAAGTAGTGATATCAGTTTTCAAATTCCAAATAATGATACGATTGCATTTGAACGAAAAGTATTTGGCTATACGTCACACCGGTCGGTACGAATACGCTATCGTAGATAAATGATTACATACTACAAAGGGTTTATAAAATGGAAATATAAATTTAAAGCTGTTTTCCGATTTTTGTTTCGACTTGTTTTTGCTGCGCTTTTGTAGCTTTTGTAATTAAACTGGTTCAGGTGGGTTATAGCGATATAAAACTCATATTTGTGAAAACACAGGAAAAAAATATTGTGCTTTTGTTTCGCCAAAACAGTGCAAAGTGGTTTCGTCTGTGAGCGCAATAAACAACAGAAACATTTCAAAACCTCAATCCACGTGCGGAATGAGCAATTGCTGAGGTGTTTGGATAGAGAAAGCAATAAATAAAACTACCAAGCATTCGGCCAACCAGCCAGGTTGAATCATTTTTCTCTTTATTGGAGTGTGTCTGAACGTAGTCACACACATACACAAACAATCAATGCGAAAAAGGGGGAAAATGAAAACGGTGAAGAAAAGCAATCTTATCGGTTAAGAAAATCGACACGATATGGGGTTCGTATGTGTGAGAGTGCGTGGACGGGATTCGAGAACTGTTTGATTGAAAATGGAACGAATTCTTTCTGGTTTGCCGGTAGCGCTATAATGGAGAGTGAGGTTGATCCATGCCTGCAAGCAGCAGCAGCAGCAGCAGCAGCAGCAGTAGCACAAGCCTTAACCCTTGGGCTTGGGTTGAGGTAAAATGGAGAAGAATTGCGCAAAAAAAAAACGCCCCACACTCCCCACCCACCCAGCGCATCCAACACAAACAGGCCAAACAGGAGTGGTTTTGCGATAAGGGTTTTTACGAAAGGCAAGCGTGAGGTGGGAATCGTCATCCTGCACCCATGTTCGTACGTACTTTTGCTGGTGCTACTGCCCATTTGTCCGTAACCACTTCAGCCGTCGTCGTCTTCAAAAGTGAGACGTTTGTACACGGTCGTCCGAGAGTGCGTTGTGAGGCAGTCCGTTTTGTTTTATTTTCACCAACTTCTCGAAACATGATTGAACTCGTGGGACCTTTTTTCGCCTCGTACCTTTCTTCTAGAGCATTCTTTTAAAACGCGGCGTCCATTTTATCGTCCCACAGCAGCGGCAGCAGCAGCAGCAGCAGGCAACAGCACCCAGCTCCTGTTACACGGGTTTCGTGTTGAAGTTGGATGGTTTCGCTGCGTCAAGTGGCGATGTTTATCTGCCAAACGCTTATCCCTTGCGTTCATCCACGTGCGCAAGTGGGAGCAACGCAATGATCATGGTTTGAAGTTGGTCGCTCGGTGCCGGGGTGCTAGCGAAGCTGAAACTGGGTTCCCACCGTCGGGAGAAAGTGCATCGCTGCGTGTCGGAATGTTTACTGCAGCCATTATTTCGAATAATGCTGCTCGAGTGTGTGTTTGCGTCTGTTGAAGGCAACCTTGATAGGATGACGCTCGAGGGAATCGTTACTGGAGCTTATGATTCGAATCAATGCACCGAGAGAGCAATGTTGATGGAGAGTAAAAGTGCACGCCCGAGTTTCTGGCATACAATAGAAGGTTTAGTTGAAGTAATGTTAGCGCCAACTGGAGCTGTTTGGAGAAAATGCGCTTAGCACCTTGCACGTTCTCGGCAGCTGCGTACTAAATTGAGAGTTTAATTGAAGATTGTATTTTTTTTTCTTTTAATCATTCAATTTTTAGTAGATAATATAACGAATCAACTCAAGCAGCAATCGTGATGGTTAACAAATTAAAATACAAAAATTTGTACAAACTATCGGCTTTAGTGAAGAGTTTTTTTTGTGAATGTTTATTTGAAAATGTTGCTATACGCGCCTGTGCTTATGCAATTGAACGTTCGATTCGTATATTTACTGATTCTCTTTTGTAGAACGCACTTTCTCTTTTTGTTGAATTTCAGTTGTTGGTTGTATATGCATCATGTAAATTCGACTATTCTCCTCGTACGTATACAAATCGTTATCGAAAACTAGTTTCGGTCCAGATTTGAGAATGCAAATAATAACAAAAAAAAAAATCACTTTGATTACATTTCTCATTTGCATACTGGCTCCGATGCAAATTTCGATTTCTTTCCCGAACGAAAACTAGCTCGCACCCGCAGAATCCCGATTTTGATCCGTGAATAACAAAATCAACCCAGAGCAGCTCGCTGTGGATACGGTGCGCTGTAATTGAAACGAATGTCCGTGTTCAACCGATCGCATCGCAGCAGAGCGCCACAATCAACAGTTTTGTGCTAAATTTGATGCGCCAAAATCAAAGTTGCTATTTTTGTGTGTGTGTTTTCTTTCTTGGCGCAGTGATTGTTCGATAGTTTTCGGTTGTTCGAGTGAGCCGACGTATCGAATGGGCAGAGTTTTATGCCACACACTGATTGAGTCAACACACGCCATACACGGCAAACTTACTATCGAGCCAGTTTTCGCAGCAAAGTTCTTCATCGCTCACTGCTCGTGAACTGCTTTGAATTTTCATGTGATTTTGCCCGGTTGTATTGTGATGACCTTTTCCCCCTTTTTTGTATGCCCGTAGTTAGAGTTGAACGACGAAAAGGGATAAGGAAGCAAAAGAAAATAACAAAAAATTGGCAATCTTTTTTCTAAGCAAAACGCTTCATGTTGATGTCTTGGGTTATTTACTCGAAACCCTCCCGTTCGAAAATGTTATTTTTTTCTCGTTCCCTCCCGCGAACGTCAGCCAACAGATGCTGCCATTCCGAACGGCGACGACGACGACGGCTACGACGGATGGGGTACATGTTATTTTCCTAAAGTTAAATTGAATTTTTCTATAAGAAGTTTTAACATAATTTCGCCCCGGATTCAATCTCGCCCGCATCCTCACACCGAGAGCGGGATGAAGCGCTACAGATGAAGCTTAACCGCATTTATTTCGAGCTTACGCGAAAGAGCGCGCGCGTGCACCCGGTGGAGCAACTTGGCACGAGGAAAGTCGGATATTTACGGCTGATAGATAGCGCACGCATCGCGCACCGTGAGCGTGGGAGGGGAAAATAAAAAAAAAAGAACGGCACACCCAAGGGTGGAACCGAAGGCGTGAGCTGGCAAAGTAATAGTGGCCGGGATAAAGCCATCAAGTGAAGCAGAAGACGAGACACGGTGATTGCTAAATGCAGAACGCATCGAACACAATCGGAGAACGGATTTCTTCTCAGGGAAACACTATGGCAGCGTCATGGCGCGCGGTTCATGAAGTGTAGCAAAATTGCTCCGATTGAATCCGACCGTTTACTGATGTTCCTGTGCTGTTGATCGCGTGGCTTGTTTCGTATTTCAATCTACCATTCGAACCGAACAATTTAACGCCACGCGCAAACTTGTTGAACTTTTCAATCCACGAAGCGGTGGTCGGATATTTTTTGGGCGAATTTCATTAAACGATTTTCCGCGCCAGGCGTCTTTATCAGCGTTAGCCAGTGGAGCTGTAGGAAGGGATTTGGCCGTGGCTGTTGTGAAGTTTGTGTGCAAATTGTTTATGGTTTGGACAAAGTAGGTAATCGATTGTATTGTAATGAAAGGATGGGTGGAAAGTTTCGATAGTAGAATGATGTTTTTTTCCAACTTTTCGTATCATTTGATAATAGTTTTTTCACACAGTGGTATGTGCCATGGTAAATGCCTTTCTTCTGTTTGTAAAAGAGGAAGATATGGATTAGAAAGCATTTTGTGCACTTGGTTAAAATAAATATAAACCATCTTTTATTTTCATAAATATGACCATCCAAGAAATACATCGCTTCGTGAGAATCTAGAGCAAAACTTTTGCTAATTTTGATGTGAAATTATCTTTATTTTAACATAACATAGCCAATTAAACATGATATTTCACATAGTTCGAAATGCTAAAAGCAATGTGCGCCTAAAAGTTACGCAATCTGCATACAATATTAAAAGTTGAATCTTAAACATCGCAGGATTTGATTGTTTTATGCAAAATTCGCCTTCTCAAAGGACATGGTCGTATCAATCGAAATGAGACAGTGTATGAGAAAGTTTCGAATTTGCTAGCAGCTGAGAAAACAAACGAAACCTAATGACTAACATCCCACCGATCCCGCTCTGGTAGCAAAGAGCTCATTGAAGCAATTGAATCATAAGTTGTAAGGTTGTAAGGTTGAGACGTAAAACAATGAACGAATTTGGCTCGCTATCTTTACTGGCAGATACGTATACCTATTCTCGACGCTGTGGTATCGATAGGTACACAGCGTGAAACGATATACTTATACCGAAAAGCATCCTTCTTCCCTTCCCACAGCGCCACGTTTTCCGAAAAGATAAACTTGTGTGATGCACATGTGCGCACGAAATCTTATCGTATCTTTCGCTCTGCCATCGGTTTTGCACATATTTCGCGGGTCGCAACAACACAGCACACATACACAGTCAGAGGCAGGAGCAGATTGCAGGGGAGAAAAAAAGAAAGGCGGCATATCATATTTTGAAAACAATAATCTTAACTTTTGTGTGCCGCGCTCAGCTGCAGCTGGTGCAAAACCACATTAGACTAGCGTTCGAGGGAGTAGCGCGCTCGGGGTGGGGCGGTGCGTCGATATACACTTATGCACGAGAACACACCGGCGCGGGGTTGCACTTTGCGCTGTGACGAAACTTGAGCAGCCCCGGAAAACCGGGGGTGAAGCGATAATGTATGCCCGCGTGGAGCATCGTTTCCTGCATCGCGAGTGCTTTTTGCGGTTTTTGACGTCAAAGTTGCAATCTAGTAGCTTTTGGATGGGGCTGAGGGCTGAGGGCAAAACTTCACCGAACCGAGGCTTCTCCTTCTTCACTTGAGCGCATTATTGTTGCATACACACACACACTCACACATGTATTCACACAGTTGCATATTCTTTCGCGAATATGTTTTCGCGAAAATTGAACCATCTTTTACTTGCGGTGTTGTGGTCGCGCTGGTGCTAGTGGTGGTGGTGGTGGTGATCATACGTGATAGTTTTCGTAGACAACTATCATGCCACCGTTGTTCCCCGGAAACACACTGCGCTGGGAGTGGTGCGTACGTCCCGTAGTCGTGGGTTGTCGAAACTCGCAATATGTGCCAGTTTGCTCGCCAGCTCCCCCGGCAATCATCAACTTGTGGTCGCTTCGCTTCCGTCGTGGCGTTTTCGGAGGCCGGCTTGCGTAGCAAAGTTTGATGGCTTTAAAAAAGTTAAAAGTAATCAACAAGATCAGTAAGTTGTCGGTGCGAAGGCGACGGTACGGTCGTACTACTTAGCTGGCACGGCTGCTTGCAGTCATGTGAGGGATTCGTTTTTATTTCCTGTGTGTAGTACGAATTCTTTGAAAATTTGATCTGGCGTTTGCAGTTGTTTCGAAGGTTGTTTTGAGTTTATTCTTAATTACTGGGTTTGCAAACGCAGGAAAAATTCTTCCTGGGTTTACAATTTTGTTTTGTTTGTTGTTGATCTGCTATAAATTTTTTAAAATTTCTTTATTTAAAATTTTGTTTTTAAGTGAATGTTCTATTATTCGACTGGAATCTTTTCTTGTGGTTTACATTGGTTTGCATGGTGGTTTTTGTTTCCGAAAAATGCTAATTGAAGGTTTCAAGAAACAGCAAGAACGTGACGATAATAAAGTTAAACTCTTTGTGTTCCCCTATCCGAGGTTTACACTTTCGAGAAAATTACTTCCGCACCAAATGCCCGTTGTTGCTCATATTCCTTAAAATTTTAACAAGTAAATGCATCGCGGAACGGGAAGAGAAGAAATAAATATAACAAAAACATAAAAAATCTCGCTTCATTTCGGAAGCGTTAAAAAACTTTCGCTTGCCTAATTTCTCCGCCTGCCGAGTTTGCCGAGTCAAATCTACCGCCAACCTCGGGTACAACTTTCACTTGGCGTGGATGCGACGAAACCCCGTTGTACCGTTGGCAAACAAAAAACTGCATCCCTTGCGACCGAATGCAAACAACATCTCGCAGCGAGATACGGCGACGGCGTTAACTGCATTATCTTTGGTCCATGGTACGCTTTCGCAAACCGAACCGATAAGCGGGAAAAGCTCACCGTTACCGTGTTCCCGGGACGGAGCTCCGAACTCTCCCTTTCCGTTTTCCCGCCGAAAGATAGTTAACTTTCTATTTTCTTTACACCGCGACAAGTTCGAATTAAATTTTTAAACTTGTTTCGCGTTCGCTTTCGGGGTGTGTTTTTTGAGTGGGACACCCGCGAAGAAGAGGAAGGGAAAAACAACAAATAGCGTTTGCAGTCCTCCAGACTGTGAAATTTAGTCATGATCAGGGAAACAGAATGGCTTTGGCGGTGCGCATTGAGGTGTATTTTTAGCGAGTTTTTTTGTTAACTTTCTATTCTGACTGCAAGAAATAAGCAAAAACTTTCGGGTTTTTGTCGTCGTTGGCTGGGACTTTGTGTTGGTGGAAGTAAGTTTCGTTTATTAGAACTTGCCGTGCGGCACTAGCTGGCTCCCAGCTGTGCTTTTTAATTTAAATTGATTGTACATCATGGAAAAAGGGATAACAATCATAAAACAGCATTATGCTCACGTGGTGAAGCAATTTAAAAAAATAATAGATATTTATTCGTGAGTTAACAACTGCAAGAAGTGTCTTGCAAAATGAAAAAAAATATAAAAAAGAAGAAATACAAAACACCGGAGTCCGTCACATCACGTACAATCGAATGAAAACGCGCCAAACTGTCCGCCCGTTCCGTGCTGGGTCTATGAATGTGGCCTGAGGGCAAAGGGCAGCGTCGGGCAACAAAGCACACAGGATTTTAAACAAACGATGCTAGTCAAACTGCCGGCTGCCATTTGAAGCCAGTTCTAATGGGAAAAGTTTGCATCGTCACTGCCACCACTGCGACGGCGTCCGTTCCCGCCTCGGTGCGGCTCTTCGGTGGACATCAGTTTTTCCCCATCACTTTCTTCGTCCATTAGGGTTGGCTGGGTGCGTTTGCGTGCAAGGATGAAACGCAAAGAGGGAGAGAAAAAAAACCCAACCCCATTCTCACCCTGCACCGTGTGCCGGCAGATGGCAGTGGCATTGAGTTAGGTGAATAGTTTTACCCGTCCCGGGTCTTTTTGCTCGTAATTAATGAGGCTATAGTTTTGTCATTTCACTGCGTCAGGGAGGGGCGGAAGGTTGTGGAAACGGGGCCGGGGACGGAGTTGAGAGATGGGTTTATGGAATCTGGATTTGAAATCGATGAGCGAAAGTTTTCTGCGTTCAAAACTTACTTTCTCCCCGGGCCGACCTCCCTGCGGCCCACCCTCGGCTCTGCTAGTCAGTCGGTTTTTGGTTGTAATTAATGAGCACATGGGTTCGGCAAAGATGGATTGGTAAAACTGGGATTGGAACTGTGGTGCAACTAGCGAGGCTGGCTTAAAACACCACTTCGGATATTGCGTTACAATTATTGCGATTTAGATGAATGTTTTGTGCGGGAAGTTGGATTCAAAGGATTCAAAGAGCATTCGGAATGGTTTGCAGGAGAAATCAAGTACTTGCTAATTGTACAATTAATGATCGGTGTTTTGCTGGCATTTTTTGTGTCGGTAATTTTGAAGAACTTTGCCATGCCAAGAATGTCATTTGGAGTGAATGCCATAAATGTTTATTTAATGGCGCGATATTGTCTGATTATCAAGAATAATTTAAACGCCTAAATGTATGCATTATTCAAACATTTTTTTTAAATTAAAAATTTAATCTCAGATTATTAAATCCAGCGACACATCTATGGACCATTTACTGGTGAAATTCATGATCGATCGATTGTGAAGAAAAGAATGCGTCGTATTTTTTTTTCCAATGTTTTCTACCCCCCTTTTAAAGCACTACAAGTTTTATCACTCGAGAGGACAATTTTCTCGGAACTTTGGCGCAGAATGCGCCAAATCAAGCCCAGTTGCAATCGAGCATTCTCGACTGATTGGATGATGCTCAATATGCGCCGGTTTGTTTTTTTATTTTGCATGTCCGAGCCGATGAGAGAGAGAGAGAAAGCAGAAGCAGCTGCGGGCTGCGGGAAGCAACATACCAAATCAACTGTGACCGTTCCGGTCGGAGCATTATGCCGACGTTATCTTGAAGGCACGCGCAGCTGTGATCAAAGCGGGTGGAGGAAGCATAATGCACCGGTATCGAGCTGGACCGTGCACACCGTGCTCAAAGTATAACAATTCGAAATCATTGATCATGCCGGTTTGATCGATGGCGCACGAGGGGCAACGGGAATGTGTCCGAAACCATTTCAAACGGCAATCGATAAAGGGAATGCACTTTGAAACGAAGCATTTTCTTCGGCAAAGGGGTACCTTTACCTTGCCTGCATGCAGGAGAGTGAAAGAAAACCACCATGCACGCTTTAGTATCTCGCTCGAAATGGACAGTTAAGCTGGTTTCGTTACGGACTGCAATTCATTTTGTATGGAACATGCTTGGAGGGAGGGGAACCCAATGGTGGTGGGTTGGAAGGAGAAGCCGGTTCCTGCAAGCGATTCTCGTTTTGTTGTTGTTGGTTGAGATGTTTGCGTTATCGTGCAGGAAAAACGTAACATTTACCGTTGTGCTTTGGATGCATTTGAGAGAAAAAAGAAAGAGAATAACACAATGGAAAAGAAAGAACCGAAACGCAAACCATCGCCGGTCTGAGTATGCAGTGGGCATTTCGCCATTTTGGAATGTTGTTTTCTTCGCACTGCCACATGCAACATCCCGGAGCGGGCGTCGTTTGTTTGGCGTCGTCTTTACGCGCTCCGGCCCGGCTGTGTTGGATGTGGCATGTCGGTTGTTGTGCGGAAGGCGTAGTGGTTTTTTTTTGCGCTCGCCTTTCCTCTCATTCCTTCGCTAGCGGAGGGAACTTGCTGTGCCTTTTTCCGACGGGTAGGAGAATCCTTTATCACTGGAACCCATGCTGGTCGCTGGGGAAAGGGAAGGTCCATTGTAGCGGCCAGTTGAACGGTATCTTCAGAAATGATATCACATTACCGATAGATCGCATGTCGAATAGAAATAACTATCGTTTCGTGGCGGTTGTTCAAATCGCACGCTCGTGTCTTTTTTCCCTCCTCCGGTAAACTCGCTTCTGATTTTATCGGTGGCCATAACAGGTTTGCAGGTGATTGCAATCATCTCGACCGTTCGGGCGATGGACGAGATTGAAACGAAGGATGGCAAACGGGTGAGAAACGGGCTGGGAATAAACCTCCAGCATAGTTTTCATTAAAGCAACGGGCATAAAAAAAATGTGAAGAGACATCTTGCCTTAACGCTTAAAAGAACCCATAGAATATCGCCAATGATTCGCCTGTCCAGTGAACGACAACAAAAAAAAAGGGCGACTTAAAAATAAGCTTTGTGCGCTAGCACTCGCGCAGCGCAAATGCCGCCAGGTCCCGCGTGTCACCTTTGCCGTTCTGCCGTGTAATACAATTTGTCATGATACCTAATAACGCGGTGCCTGGGGAGTTTGTTTTTTCCTATTCACCAAACTCCTTGCATTTAACTGACGCTCCCATTCTGCCCGGGCGGAAAAATGCCCCTTTTTTGCGCTCTCTCTATGGTCGCCTTTCGCTTCTGCCACTAGTTTGTGCTCGATGATGCTCGGATTCAATTATCTGATGAAATTAAATAATAAACCCGTGCCTGGTGGAAGGCACGGCATGGTGGATGTTTGGAGCCTAGGTAAAGGCTTTGGAGATGGCTGGTAGCAGCAACAGCAGGAGCCACATCACAAACAAACAACGGGACGTTCGTTTCTTTAGCTTTTGATGGTCTTTTTTCATGAAGTAATTTTTATGTTATTGCATTAGCTCGTTGTATTATTTTTTCTGAGGAAAAATCTTCGAAACAGTGTTTGACGTGTGCTGTACACTTTTATGAATCGATCCAATGTTTTTTTTATGTTATTTAAAATGTGTATCTATCTGAATAAATACTCAATTTATATTGTATTCTTTGAAAAAAATTGAAACTGCTGCAAATTGACATATTTAATTGTTGGGTATTATTGCAGATAATTTCTTTCTTTTCTTAAATCGTTACGCTCAATGGAATGCACTTCACCATCACGATTTAATCTACTAGCGATTCTGCAATCGATTGCATCGCACGATACCATTTTCCCAACGGCTCGAAACGACGAGCTATAAAAAAATATACGATACAATTCTTGGCACCGTTTGCCAAAACAGTGACCCGTGTCATGAAGTCTTATCGATTCGGGCTCGATAGTGCTGGCATTATTATTATCATCATTATCATGATCTCCATCGTGTATCGGAAATCCATTCCAGTGCGCCGACCGAACTGGTCGTTATCCCATCGCCCGTCGAAGGTACTGTCGGTTGTGGCAAAATTACGTGCGGCTAATCGTTTAATTAATTTCTGGGGTCTGGCCCTTTTTGCCACTGTGCCACTGGGGATACGGTTTATCTGATCTGGTTTGCGTGCTTTCTATTGTGAACGGGCGATAGTTTTCCGGTTTCACGAGCCGAACTGGGCAAGTGTCCATAATCCCTCCTGGGAAAGAGGAAGGGATGAAAGAGGACGATTAATTTCAAGAAATAATGATACACTCCGAGATGCGGGTCGAGTAAAACGGCTTTAAAAGAAATGTTGATTCCATCTCAGTATCATTTTTCGTTTTTCATTCCAGTTTATTTTGATTGCACAAATAATCAAATCGGATGGATAATAAGTAAAGATTATGAAGCAATTATTTGCCCCCGGCGCCTAGCGGGACCGGTTTCACCACCGGTTGCGAAAGCGATGATGCAAAATAATGCTTTAATGCACCGTAAATGTGCAAATGAAGCAAAAATGTTGGCTGCCGGTCGGTCGGGTCTTCTGGCTCCGGATGTGAAAGAATTATGAACCCATCCCATCTGAGCGACGTTTGTTAAGTCGGTTCTTGCTCGGGGAGGCAAATGGGAGGCGCGCGAAACGAGAAACGAAGCAATAAGAGCTTGGTGGAGTAAATTTGAACGGCCTATCATTTTTCTTTCCCAAACGGGACGAGCTCGCGGGCGCGTTTTGTTTCTTTCTGTTGCGCTCATTTTCATCTCGAGGGCGCGTGGGGAGGCAGAGCACTTTAATGGCGTTCATAAAGTGCGGTTTATTTGCACTTGACTCACGCTCGCGCTTAACGATCTGTCGCTAAATAAACTTCGGGCCCAACAGAACACGGGAAGGTCAGTTTTTCGTGGGCCTGTTGTCTGTTGCGAGTCGCACAGGAAGAAGGCATATAATTTTATTTATTATAATGATAATTGCAGCCGTCTAGTCGGGCAGTGATGATGAGATCCGGTACGTGGCCACCGTGGTCCGTTTAAATCTGGAAATTAGACACTTTTTCGAGATCATCGCTAAATAGTCGAAAGAGCGTGGGTTTAAAGTGGTCTAAAAAGGCCTATTTCCTAACGTGGGTCAGTCTCACCCGTTTGAAAGCTTTGGTTTGGTTCCAAATAATGTGCACTTACGCAACAACGCATAATTTCTACTCGGTGGACTTCAGAAACGGTGGCACCATCAGTCGCAACAGTCACCAAAAAGACTGATGGAGACGCCCGATCATTTGTACGAACTGAAAGGCACGAAGTCACCGGTTGAAGGTTGATGAAAATTTATTGACTTTAAACGGAGGCAAACCCCTTTCACCTCGAGCGAAACGACGACCGTCGCTAACGGCCGTGATCGCGTTAATGACCGTGCATCAATGGACCCCATGAGCCAGGGGGTGGCGACGCTGGAAATGATTTCACCTCTTTCACTTTCTGGACACTTGACGGCGAAACGACGGCCAAACTCGAACACACCTAATTACGAATTTATGATGGTGTAGAGGGTGGTGTGGTACGAACAACCAGTCCGATTTTATTCCCATTTTGATGAGGTGGATAATAATGTGCCATTCTACCGGAGGGTGTCTGTTTGGTTAGGACGGGCACGATGGAGACGCCTGGTGGCGCACGTGTCGAACGGTGCGTTACAGTGAGGCGAACAGTGGCCATAAACATGTGGCTAGTTTTCCGATAAAAACATATCGAATTCTTAATATTTTTGATAATTTACAGTTGAGGATTCAGGCAGATTCTATTCAGTCTTTTTTGGTTGAGTTACGATTATTGATTTTTTTTAAACCAGTTTTGACCACCAGAAGTTCACCACGATCCCATTGGGGGAGGGGTGGGAATGTTGTCCGCAATACCGGAAGCACAACATCATCACATTCATCATTAATATGCGCATTACGCGTACGGGACGATTTGTTAGGTGTTTACATGGTTTGGCGCAACGCGCACGATAATCGTTTTTTCTCGCTCGCTGTGGTGAATGAAATATTTGCTCGTTATTTTATGAACCACACACTTACGCGCGTGCAATGTATTTAGTGGCGATGCCTCCAACTCACCCTTTCCCACAAAACGAGCCGCTCGCGGGCGTGCAAGCATTTGTTTCGTACGATTTTTGTGTCATTTAAACGCTTCCACATGCATAATAATTCATACACCATACACGACCGTGCCCGGGCGGGTTTGTTTAGTTGATAGAAAGGTGCGTTTTTTTTGTCGCCTCCCCTTTCCCCGCATTTGTGGTGGTCAAATATTTGATGAAGTCGCACCCGCCACCTGCACACCGGTAAATTTCCCCAAACGGGAGATGCACGGTGTAATTTGATACGGAAGGGCGCACGGTGATTTTTAATCTGTTCCTCCACACCCCTAAAGGGGTTGTAATTGGTTTCAGGGTTTTTAGTGCAGATCATGTAAAATTTACGTGACTTTTCAACATATCCCCCCACATATGTGTGTTTGCGTACAAAGGTTTGTTGGATAAATTGACGTATGAATACGGAACGCGTTATTAATTTTTCAAACGTTTAATTGCTTTAAATTAATAGAATGGCAGCGATGAGAAGCATTATGCTGTTGATCAAAGTTTGATGGAATGTTATGAGCTCCTGTTTTTTTAACGCTTTGTTGCACAGCATAGTTTGTGTGGTTTTGCAAAATAATCCGCAAATACTTATTATTATTCAATAGAAACATTTTGTTTTCTGCTGCAATATAAAGCAAATGAGATTTAAATTTGCAACCAACACTGCATCCCAAACAAATCCTCCATAATTTATTATTTTCAAGTGAATAATATAGATTGGGTGCGTCCGTAAGTTTAGTACATTTTTTTCTCTACAGTTTATTACATTTTCATGCTTCAAATGTTAAGAAGCTGGTTTTATTGTAAGTAATGGGAGTAATTTTTCAGCTTTCTCAGAATCGTACCGAACCAATACTTTTATTACTACATTCCTATGCACACCGCTCGAGTACGGGAGTCAGGAATGCGCGATAAAAACTCGCGTCCCAAACCGCGCGTACGATAAATTTCTGCCAAACCCATTGCGGTAAACTGTAACTGTTTATTGTTTTGCAGTTTTTGGTGCCTCCCTCACTCCCCTGAAACTTATGAGAATTAGCTTTTTTAGTGCTATTTGTTGGTGTGCAAACGAAAGGAGCGGTAGTAGATGCAGAAACGGGAACACTGGTGTGTGTTTGTGTGTTAGTGGTTGAGCTGGTGCGTGGAAACCCCGTTTTTGCTACGTTTGTCTGGTCTGCTGAGCTGCACCGAGTGCCAGCAAAACTAATGGTTGAAATATTTTTGCCCAAACCCAAAAACCGCGCAAAATTTGGCGGCATTTAGCACACGCGCGATAATGGCTGAATGAATGCTTATGGGGTGTAATGAACAGGTGAAATTTATCGCAGTAGCATCCTCGGTAACCCGTGGTAACGAGGCGAGTCGTCGATTCATGCGCTAGTTATGGTCCCATCGAGCCACACGCATTATGCTTCTGACCACGGGGAGACGGTTGGATGGTTCGTTTCCAGCAAAGAAGCACGAGAGGTGGATAATTATACTGAGCACAATATTCGAGCAATGAAATCATCATCTTGTGGTGAGAGTTTCATCCCGATTCCCGTTCCTGCTCCATCTGTTCAACGCTGCTGGAGGGACGCATTAGCGTTCGCCTTAATTTACAATAAGTGCATTGTGCGAGATAGTACACGTGCTTCGTGGCCTTAAGCGATCACTTTTTTATTCTTTTCCAAAACAAGAAAACTTACCCTGCATGGATACGCTATCGATTGTGGTGCGTTTTTCCTTCTGCCTCTTCCTTCGCCGCTAATTCGCACGCTTTTATAATAGGTTTTAATTAAGTAATGCTTTTAGTGGGCACGTCGTGGGTGCCACCTGTGCATTTGCTTGGCACAACTTTTAATGCAACTTCGGGCGCAGCTTGGGTGATATTAAAAATTTGTTTTCGGTGTAGCAATGTAAGAGCGCGCTTTTTTGCGCTCCCGTTCAATAGACGATCGGCGTAGTTTGCGTGCGTGCCTGATGGTGGCTGCGGTCTTTAACCTTTCGGGGTTTCGTTCGAGTGGGAGGGAAACGATAACGATCGTATTGTAACGGTGTGCTTCTGTTCGCTACGGAGAAGATATGCCCAAATGAACGTTTTTTTCGTTGCTAACATAACTTGAGTTTCAACACTAGGGCAAACAAAGGGGCACCCCTTGATGCTGTGTGGTTCGTTTTGTGTAGCGGTGCCACCGATTGGGCATCCGACCACTCGAACGAAGGGTACACTTATTCGATAAGGTTGGCTACATTATGGTGGCTCGTACTGTAGTTGGTACGCACTTCACACGCGCGCGCCAACAGCGGCCTTGTGCTGTTAATAATGGAAGTAAAACCACAAGCGGTGTGGTGCGCTTAGTATTGCAGCTGGCTTATGGTTTTGTGAGTAAGGTAAGTTTATTAACTTTGGAAATTATTATTGCGCTGCGGTTGGAGACGCGGAGGCATTCGTAAAGCTAACGTGCTGCTCGAAAAACTGTGCCCTGTTTTTTCCACTCGTACAAGACTGTGCTAAGCTAAGTTATTTGTTATGAGTAAGAGTCATAGTGAAAGGTAGAACAAGTAATTTCAAGTATAAAAATTTGTACTTACTTTTTGAAATGCATACTTTCAGGCGTAAACAATCTACGCAGGCAAAGAGTATTGATTTAAAATTCCTGGAAACTAATTTAATTTTCTATTGTTCATGTTGAATATTGTAGCACCTCGAAAGTTTTTCTTGTCGTGTCTTGAAACATGGACGCTTGCATGTTCTGTAAATTAATTTTGATAATTGAAAAATCAATCATTCGTGGAAATTTTCACTGTTGCATCGTGTAACACGAAATGAGAATGATTTTGGTCTCGCCGAAAAAAAACCCATCTACAACTCGCTTCATTTCTCCACCCACGAAATTATCCACCCATTCAGCAATGATTCGATGCTAATGCATCCAATAATATACCACTTTCTCTTGGCGTCGTAACAAACCTTCCATCCCGCTCGGGCTTGGCGGGTCTTTTGCGTGCTCGTAACGATTTGTGCCGGTGCTCGGCTAATGATGCGCCCGGAATGAGCGATCATCAGCCCACGGGCAAAGCAATCCCGTGGCCGTGTGGTCACGATGGAGTGCAAAAATTACAATTCACCCAAAACGACTACAACCCGGATTCCGGAATCCGGCTGGGAGGCTTCAATAGATTCGCTCGATCTCGAAACGGATGCTCGCACTGGTTCCGGGCATGGAGAAAAAAGTCACTTGCAACAAAACACT
>JXXA01011751.1:0-38638 GCA_000956255.1 Anopheles punctulatus | reverse complement strand
CTCCGCCGGTCTTGCACGATGTCCAGTTTTTAAATGTTGTGTTTATTTTTCTCCTGTTTACCTAATTTAGTTCGATCTCGAGACTCATAACAGCGTTTTGTACCACCATTGTGTCCCACCTTAATGTTTTATTATTTTTCCCTCTGTTTTGTATGAGTAACCGAGGAGCGCTTTCACACGCACCGAACAGACAGGCAGTATAGTAGGCTTTAAGCGCAATCGAATTTTAATTTATATCACAAGGATCGGTTTTTATTTTAAATGAATATACGCAAGAAAAAAAACACACACACACACATACACGCGCATAACGCACGTTAGTTGCAATATATGACAAACTATGGTAGAGCAAAATCGTATTAGTGTAAGCTTGTGCGGATGCATCGGCAGTGGACGCGTGTACAGGCGAAACAATGTGATAAAAATGAGTATTTTAATTATTTTCTTTCGAGCCTAGACATCTTCACGATGATTTGTGTATGTGTGTGTGTGTGTGTTTGTCTTCGAGAATGAATGTGTTTCTGTACATGTTAATTGTTATATTTTATCTTAAATAGAGATCGATTTTTAAAAAAGAAAAAAGAAGAAAAAACCGCCTGCCGTAGCATGCTCTGATTGTCGTTAAGCCTTAAAGTACTACAGAGATTCCAGAGTACTACCGTAGAACGACGTGGACTAGATTCCAATTTGTGCCTGACGGAAGCGCCTGTGCGTGTAGGGAAACAAAACGGTAGATAGACGAGAGAGCTTAGCCGATAGCGATATTGAACGATGGATGCTACAAATACACAATAGTACAGAAATGCTTAGTGCTAGCGATCTGGGAACGAAATGCAAGATGCATTATATACAAGTATAGACCAGCGTAACGGCACCGACCAATTGTGCTTCGAATTTGATTGTAAATACATATGAACGATCGAAATAAAAAGTGAATAAACAGAACATCCGTGTGTTTGTGTTTCCCTTATGTTTCTTTCATGTTATGTTGTTCATTTTCATTTTTTTCCGATGACATAATTCAAACACGATCCAATCGGCAATTTATCGATAATGCAACCATATATTTCTTTTATGATTTGTAAAATTACACATTACACCGCTTCGAGCTTGTTCGCGATCGATCCGTATTCCTTTCGTTTACCGCTAACAAATAAATGACGCGTAACGGGAGGAACTAAAACATCGGAAAACGAAAGAAAGGCAAACGTTTCGTTTGCTTTCCACTACGTAAGAGACGCACTGCGCGTTAGGATCACGTTCGCGGGGGATAACTCACTATAGGATCATGGGGCCATGATCGCTTTTCGATATTAAATGTTTTGTTTTGCTTCGTTTCATTAAAAAAAAACACATACACTTCGTTTTATATCGCTCTCTGTCTCTCTTTCTATGTTTGTCACGCAGTCAACGATGGTGTGGAGCTGTAATAACATTAAATTAAATGGTAGCTTTTAACTATGACTAGACATAAACTCTCGCCTGCTCGCGGAAGCGCATCTGGGACACTCCCGAATGCGCTTTCACGAAACGATACAAAAAGAAATGGATTAATAAACAGCGTGATCGCTTAATGTAAAGAAAAAAATAAAACACACCGAAAGGTTACTCTCCACCCCGATCCGAAACTCTAAAAACTCATTGGTAAAAACGTAGCGCCGCGATAAGTTACTAGGTTCGAAACGTGAAACGCCAAAAAAGATAGAACTATATTTGGTATTGTATTAGCTGTAGCAAACCGATCTCGTCGGAGGAAGCGAGTGGTCTCAAGGGAGCAAAAAAGCAACAAACGGTGTAGCAAACACAACGTCACAGATCGTTGTGGCTTCATAAAGGAACGTGTACTAGCAAATGTTCTAACACTAATGTGTTCAGCCCTAGCCTAGAGTGGGATGGTCTAATCAAATGTCAAGTGCAAGCACAGTACGGGAAGTGGTTCAACGCGCACTGCGTTGTTGTGTAAAATGCAGCATTCGTGTGGTGTGTGAGAATGACAGCGACTTCCGGCGTTGGCAAAGTATACATGAGAACATCTCAGCCAAAGACAGGTTGCCATAGCAACTGGTGGCAAGCTGTGTCTGCCTAGCAAAACATCTCCACACAATCTGTACACTGTGACAGGTATCAAAGCGAACACGACTTTCTCCAACGGCTGTCACGAATTCAAGAAATCCAAGTGTGCGAAATTTCCTTAACACGGTAATGAATTAAATCAACAAAAAGTAAAAAAATGAACAAAAAGTCTATGCGCTACTACCATGCCCCGGTGGGCTAAAGTAGTCCCAGTGGTGATGATGGACCGCTTTCTCACCACTCATTCCGAGCGCCATCAGGCCGGCCACGATCACGATCAGTATGATGATGGCGATGTGCAGATCGCGCTTGTTCTCGTCCTTGCTGCTGGCGCGTAACATTGCCATCAGATCATCGCCCGTTTGGCGCATGGAGGAACCGCATGCTCGCACCAGTTGCCCGCCGAGCGTCGGGATGGACGGTTCGGGAGAACGGGTACTTTGCCGGTGGCGCCTTTCCCGCTGGTAGTCTTCCTCCGACGTTGACTCACGCTTCGACCTATGATGACGTCGGCGACGATGTGGTGCCTGTGGCGTCATGCTAAGATCTTCCTCCGAGGGTACGGTGCGCAACAGATAGGAGCTAGCAGCGGTGGCCGATGTAAGACCGTGGTACGGGAGGTAGTCCGGATGGTAGACGAAGGGTGCCATTGGCGGTAGGGGTGGTCTTATTGGCGGTTGATCCGTGGGCTGGGTTGGTGGCAGGGCTGCCGCACCTTCCACTACGTCAATCGATGGCGCAGCGACAGTACCGTTGCTCACCAACTCCTCCACCTTGACCACCGTTTGATCCGGGTGAGTTACGTTCTCACTGGCAGGAGCTACCTCCCGGGAGTCTTTCGATGGGGCAGCTGCAGCTGATGCTGCTGCTGATGCTGCTGCTGCTGCTGAAGCCGCCGCCATAGCTGCTTTCTGTTGCTGCAGCTCAATCTCACGCTGGCGTGCCTGCTCCACCTCGATAGCTCGCTGAATTTCCAGTTCACGCAGCCGCTGATGCTCGAGATCACGCGCTCGCTGTAGCTCTTGCTCGCGTATCCTTTGCTGCTCGAGATCTCGCGCACGCTGTTGCTCAATATCCCGAGCGCGCTGCAGCTCCAGCTCTCGCGCAAGATGTAGTTCTCGTTCACGTTCACGCGCCCGTTCCAGCTCCTGCTCTCGCTCCTTCAACAACTCGCGCTCCTTCTCACGCTGCAGCTCACGCTCCTTCTCCTGCTGCTCCATCAGCAGCTGCTGCTGTTGCTGGGCAACAAGCAGTTGCTGTTGTTGGTGCTGTTGCTGCGTCAGCAACACCTTTTGGTGTTCCTGCTGCTGCTGTATCTGCTCCTTCAGTTGCTGTGTCTGCAGCAGCTGCTGGTTTTGCTGCTCCAGCAACTGGCGCTGCTGCTCCTCGAGCTTCTGCTCTTGCAGGCGCTTCTGCTCTTCGTGCTGGCGGCGCAGATCCTCCAGCTGCTCCTGGTGCAGCTTGTGCAGCTCGTCGATGTGCTGCTGCTCGGTCGTGCGCAGCCGCTCTACGATCTCTTCGATCACGTTCGGTGCGATCTCAACACTGCGCACCGGGTCCGGTGTCGTTGCCGACAGGCGCCCGTCAACGGAAGTGCGCGACGAACGCACCGTTGTCGGGCGGATCTCGTCCTCGCGGCTCAAGCTGTTTGTGCTCTTACGGAACCGCCGCTCGAGTGTGTCCGTTTTGCGCGACTCCGGTGGTTTGCGCTCCTCGGAAACGTACTTCTTCACCAGCTCGGCGATGTACTGATCGTCGTCGAACTCCTCCAGCGGTTGCACTGTCAGCGACGCCTCCACGACAGACTCGTGCGCTAGCGACGGGGTTGACACCTTGCGCTCGATCAGTATCGAGGCGGGAGTCTCCGGACGGCTGCCGGAGCGTGACGATTTCGGACGTTCCGAGAGCGCCTTGGCGTTACCTTCACGGAAGCGATTGAGAGCATTTTCCAGTTGCTCGCCATCGTCGTTTGCACGGGCTGCCCGCTCCGTTACCGCCGCTATCTCTGCGTCCAGGCCATAGTCTTCGGACACCGGATCGGTTTGGGTGGCGGTCTCTACCTCCTCGATGGAAAGGTCGTGGCCGGTAAGCGCTATCCGTTCGCCACCTCCGTCCAGATCGTGATGATCGCTACCGTCTGGGCGGCGCGGTTTTCGTGTTGGACGCGGTGGAGGAGGCAGTGGACGATCCTTCATCTTGTTCGCAACGTCACCCGAGTGGATAGTAGGCTTCGGTCCGAGTGGTGGTGCCGGGGCTACCACATCCTCATATTGCGCCATGTCGTCCTTGCTGCGACTGGACGATTTACTAACGAAGTGAGACAACAAAAACAACCATTGGTATTAGATAAATCCGGTCTGGATAAATTGCAAACACGTTTTACAACCCTTCATTTTTTGCACCAATAAAAAATACACCTGTGCGTAAATCGATAGCTACTCCGATCCGTCGCCATCTTTTGCTCATATACGATATGTAAACAAACGTGCATCGAGCTGTCATCCGTTTTTTGTTTTGACACAATGCCGCAGCAGGCGGAATACTTACATTTGTTGCTCACTGGTCAAACTAGTGACGGAGGACTTTCGGCGTGGCGGACGGTTCGGGTTAATGGTGCTATAGTTGCGTTGTGGCCGTACCGGCGAAACCGAGTGATGGTAGTTCGGGAGCGTATTAAACTGTCGGGGTGGCGGTGCGTCGAGCGAACGGGTCGATTTACGACGTCGAATCGGTGCTGGTGGTCGCGGCGGTGCCTCCTTGCGGACAGTGGCATAGCTGTGTGTTTGTGTATGTGTGTGTGTGGAAAATGCCGTGCAGGGTTAGTATGTGACGGAAGAGGAAAAAAAAAAATGCCGTTCCAATTCCAACACTTACCCATTGCTTTCAGAAACTTCGTACGGATAAGACTGTCTTATGGGGAGTGGCGGCCGATCGATAATACCACCGATCAGTGACTCTGCCCCGCGCGAAATACGATCGTCATCGTCCAGTGCGGCCTTCGAGATCTGCGACCGTGAGCGCGATCGTCTCGGTGTCGGTGCCGGCATCGTACCGAAGCTCTCCTCCCGAGCGAGCGGAACTTCTGCACGGTAAGTCATGGTCGTCTGCGAAGAGATGTAAGCAAAAGCGGAGGAAAACAAGCGTACCACGTCCCAAGCATGCACCCGTGGTGATGGTGATCGTGAGGAATGGAAAAGAGAAACCGAAACACAGTTGATTAGTACACGGGAAAGATTACAAAGGTTCGGGTAGAAGTAGAGGTATGGTGTAACGTCAGTTGGTTACCGTGGGAGGCGGTCCGGAGATGAAGTTATTGGAGACAGACTTGCCAGCGGCCAGGCCGCCATTCGTGAACGGTGATGGTCCTACGTCCGATGGGGTCACATCACGGAAGCGCTTCTTGCGGCGACGTGTCGGTGGAGTCGGTGGCACAACCGAACCGGCCAACATGGAGTCGCGCGGCACGGAACCACTAACGATCGCGTCATCCTCGTCGTCCATGTAACGTGCGGCGGCCGACTGCAGCAATTGCGGTTGCTCACTGCCATACTTCGTGCGCTGTCGATCGTAGAACGATAGATCCTCTTCGTCCTCATCCTCCACGCCGTAATCTTCGTCGTCCTGCGGGACCGACTGATCGTCCGCTTTCTTCGCTTTACGGTTTGGACGATCCGGCGGGAAGGTGCGATAGAAATCGCCCGTGTACGAGTTCTGCCGGTTCGATACGTCATCCGACTCGAAACTTGGCTGATAGTAACGCCGCATACCATCCGTATCGCGATCGCCTTCTTCATCGTAGTAATCATACCGATCCATATCCGCCAGAGCGTTCTTCGGATGACTTAAACCCTCCTTGATGGCTGAGCTAATGTATTCGCCCATCTGGATGTTATCCTTGGAGATACCCTTCTGTCGCAGGAAGAACTCATCGTCATCGATCTCCTCCAGTACGCCCTTGCGTCGACGGGCACTCGAACTGCCAGACGACTGACACTCTTGGTTCGTATACGGTGTGGACGACCGACGCTCGAAGTCCTTCTCCGTGCGTTGCTTGCTAAGCTCCAGCAGGAACCGCGCCTGCTCGCGCGCTTCCTGATTGATCGCTTCGTCCTCCTTCGCCACCAGCAACCGTTCTTCCTCGTCCAGGAAGTCCAGATCGTTACTGTTCATGTCGATGTTCTGACGAATCTTCTGACCGAGCGAGCTGGCCCAGAACTGTTTCTCCTCCTCCGACGCCAGATCGGACTCCTGCCGTTCCATCGGTGGCTTACGCTTCAGAAACTCCTCGTGCCGGGCCGCCGACAGCTGGTGAATCGCACGGTTCTCCTTATCGTACTCCTCAAGCTGACGTTGTTCCTCTGTCACGGCCAGCTCGGGACCCTCGAACTCCGCCCGTTCCAGCTCCTGGCGCATGCGCCGCTCGACCGACGTTTCCCGTTCGTCCAGCTCGCTGCCCGTGTACTGCAGGAACCGGTTGCTTTCCGTGTCCTCGGACTTCTCGGACGTCCAACGCGACACCAACGACGCTCCCTTCGGGCGCGTAGTTTGCGCAGCCTTTGTGAACTCGAGCGGTGGTGGTGTGCCCGCACGCACACTAGCCTGTCCGCTTGGAGTGGACTTCTGTTTCTTGAACTTATCGAAAATGCGCGGATAGGTGCTAAAGTCGGTGTAGTTCACCTTAGTAGGCGTCGTCGCTGCGTCACCCATCGTCGACACATCCGACGGTGAGGCGGCACTCGTTGCACCGGAGGGAGAGGGTTCCTTCATCGATTTACTACGCGCCAGCTTAATCTTCGCGAACTCGGACTTCATCTTGCTGAAGTCCGGCTTCTCCGTGAGGAACTTGGGCATCTCGGGCCGCTTGATCTTAGACATGTCCGGTGCCTTCAGCTTCGGCATCTTCGGTTTGGAGATTTTCGTAAACTCAGGCCGCTTAAAATCGGGCTTCTGCAGCTTCGGCATGTGGATGTTCTTGAGCTTGCCGAACTTACCGCCACTCTTGGCGGGCGTTGTCTCACCCTCCTCTCCGGCAGCTCCGGCGGTCGCTTCCTCCGTTCCTTCCTCTCCGCCGTGTTCCTCCGCGGGTTGCTCTTCGTCCCTTGGTACGGCTAGCGTAAAGTCGAGCTTTTCCAACTCGGGTGTCGTTACAACTTCCGGACTTGCGAGTGGTGCCACCTCTTTATCCTTCTTCAGCTTCATATTGGACATCTTCGTTTTGAAGCGATCGGTCTGCAGCATTAGCTTTTTCTGCAGATTTTTGCCGCCCTCCTGGGCGCGTGCCATCGCCTGTTTACTGCTCTCCTGCGCCTTAGCCATCGCCTGCTTACCGCTGTTCTGCGCCTTTGCCATGGCCGCCTTCACTTTGCTCGTCTTCTCGCCCTGCGGTTCGGAAGCAACGGATGCGGCTGCCGCTCCTTCGATACCTTCCTGAGCAGCGGCGTCGGCGGGCAGATTGAAGTAGCGATCTTCGATAGACTTTTGCAGCTCCTCCATACTGATCGTATCACCTTCGTCGTTGCCTGGCACGCGCAGGAACGAAGCGTTGGACTGCTTGCGCTCCTGGCCGTCCGGTTGCTGGGCAGTGGTGGAGACGGCCAACAATCCATCCTTTGTAGCAGCTTTACCAGAATCGACCGGTTCCCCGATGGGCTCGTACTCGTGATCACTGCAATAAAAGCGAAGAGTGCACATAATCAGTACGAGACTGTCAAAGCAACATCGAAAACACACTTGAAAGCTGCTGCCATGCAAAGCAAAGCGCCCAGAACGAATGACATCGTTAACACCCCGCCGGATACGATTTGTTAGACAACTTCCGTATATTTAGTTTAATTAAGAAAAACTCCATAGCGAATATCCCCGACTCCCATGCCCAATGCTCTTACCGATGCTCGTACTGATCGTATCCGGGAGCCGTTCTTGCCGGATCACCCTTCTGTTTGTAGCGCTGCATGAGCGTTGAGTTCTCGAGACTGCGCTGGCTGGTTGATCTTGGCGGTAGCGTGCCACCAGCTCCAGCCGTCGATGCGCTCAGCGGACGCGGTGTGTACTTGTCCAGCAGCGAAGGGCGCATAGGTTTGCGATAGTCGAGACTACCTTGACTTCGGTGAAACTCTCTGGCCGGTTGCGAACCAGCGCTACCGATCACCTCCTGCGATCCTGCCTTCGGTCCGTACCGCTGGAGAAGCAGCTTCGATTGTCGCGGCTCCATAGAGGCGGTGGATCCGTTTCGGTCGAGGCTCTGGTGACTGTTGGAGAGGGCGCGGGCGGAAGTACCCAGGGCTCCCTGGCTGCCGTACGGAGTGCCACCGGAACGTGGCCGTCCAAGTGAAAGGCTACGTTGCGCCGGTTGCATCGGTTTCGACGCCGCCACACTGTAGTGATCAAGATGGCTGGCCAGATCGATCATCTCGTCCTCGGGTGCCGTAGACTCCACGTGGGTTGTGTTGGCGGCACCGACACCGGCTCCCTTTGCTTTCAACGCGGCGGCCGCGTTCTTCTTTTCCTCCTTCTGCCGTTTCTTTTCTTCCCTGTCTTTTCGTTTGTCCTCCTCCACGCGACGTTTCTCCTCCTCGCGGTGTTGCTTTTCTTGCTCTCTCTGTCGTCGGTCTTCCTCCTTGCGCCGGCGATCTTCCTCCTCGCGGAACTGTTTTTCTTCCTCTTTGTGTCGCCGGTCTTCCTCCTTGCGGCGGCGATTTTCCTCATCGCGCACCTGTTTCTCTTCCTCCCTGCGCCGTTTCTCTGCCTCGTCCTGGGCACGCCTGGTCGCCTCCTTCTGGCGCTTTTCGTCCTCCTTTGCCCGTCGTTCATCCTCGCGCCGGCGCTTCTCTTCGGCCGCCTTCAGGCGTTTCTCTTCCGCCTTGCTGCCAGCGCTCCCTGTACTGCGTCGGGAATCGGCAGTGGGAATAGGGATGGTCGCGCCCACGGGCTGCTGCTTCGGCACGAACGAAGGGTGGTAGGTAAAGTCTCGTTTCTTTAGCTTGCGATTGGGGGGCATTGCCTCGACCCGTTCTTCCTCGTCGAGTTCCGCTTCGGACTTCATGGCTTGCGGGATCGTTAGGGCCGCCAGCTGCTCGAACGCACTGGCTAGCGTGTGTTTCACCGGGTGATGATGCTGGGCGGCCAGTTGCTTCAACTCGGCACGGTCAGCAAACTCCGACACTTCCAGCTCGCTGGAGAGATTGCCGTTCGAGCCGCCGAGATGCTGCAGATCGGTCATGCTACGCCGGCTGCTCATGTCGCTGAGCGGAAGTTGGAGCGTCGCTCCCGTCTTCGATAGTGTCAACGTACCCTTGGGTGATTGCGTCCAAGTCGGGCCCGCCGTCGTCGTCTGCGTCATCGATGGGCGTCGAGGGTCGGGAGATGAAGGATCAGGATTCGATGCGCTACCGTAATGATCCATGCGATCGCGGGTACTGAATAATGGTGGTGACGGTTCTTTCGATGATGAAACGGATTGTTTGACGGATGGAGCGGCGAGTGTCTTCGTGATGGTGGGAATGGCTATACTCACGATGGTTGCCGGTGGTAATACGGCTGCGGCCGCAGCCATCTGCTGCAGATCTTTGCGTGCCGGTTTGACCGGTGGCTGGGTCGGTGCCACGGCTACCGGAGCCGCCAGCTGACCAGACTTACTTGCTGTGACTTCGAAGACGGGCTGCTTACTAGCTTCTACCGGTGCCGGAGTCGGTGGAATGACACCAACCACCGGCAGCGGTAGAGCGGAAGCAATGTTTCCTGTCACCGGTTCCGTGACTGCCGCTACAACCGGAAGCGTTTCTGGCGTGATCGGTTCCGGTTCCGATTCCGTCGAGAGCATACGCTGCGACCCGCGTTGGAAACCCCTCCGCGGACCACCACGTGTGAGGCTCGACGCGCTATTCCTAATGTTCTGGTACTGGTCGAAGTGATCCGTGCCGTAATCGGCAAACTCGCTCTGCGAACCGGCCAAACTTTGCGACATCGAACCCTGCGGACCGCCCAACGGGGGGCTGCGTAGGTTCTGCTGGCTACTGTAGCCTCCATTGCCGCGCGCTGTCTCCAATGCCTGTGGCCGATCGAGCGACTTCCCGAAGCGTGGTGTGTACTTCGACAGCAGAGATGACCGCTGAACACGCTCCGGTTCCAGACTTGCACCACGCGAGAACCTAGCCACCGGTGTGCTTTCCCGGCCCGACAGTCCGGTAAACTCCTGCGAGTTGTTGATCGGATTGTAGCGCTGCAGAAGCTTGGAGTTTTCCAGGCTCTTCTGACTGCTGTATCGCTGTGCATCGGTTGGAGGCACGTTCTCCACCGCGATCCCATCACCATCCTGTCCCGGGTCTTCCAGCGAGTTCGGTTGGTGGTAGTAGCGGCGCAACAGCCGCGACTGATCGAGGCTACGCTGGCTGGACGACTTTTTCGGTGGTTCGTGGAAGCTGCCGGACTCGGGACGACCCGTTCCACTGGCACCGTGGCTACCGAGCGGTTTCGGCTGGTAGCGCTGCAGTAGCGAGGAACTCTGCAGACTTCGTTGGCTCGTCGACTTCACGATGGTGGGCGGAGTGTCCAAGGCGGGACCAATCAATGGATCCTGCGAGCCTGCCTTCGGTTGGTAGCGTTGCAGCAGCGACGATCGTCGCTGTGGAGGCTGTCCATTCAGTGCTTGCATCGACATCGCTACACGGATA
The DNA here is from genome assembly GCA_000956255.1 of Anopheles punctulatus. Classification (NCBI taxonomy): domain Eukaryota; kingdom Metazoa; phylum Arthropoda; class Insecta; order Diptera; family Culicidae; genus Anopheles; species Anopheles punctulatus. The sequence goes on along the minus strand of JXXA01011751.1, from coordinate 27,896 downwards.
TTTCGTATTCACTACACGAGTCGAGGTCCGAAGAAATGGAAACAGTTCGTTCGCTAGGGTAAAGACAACACAACGCGTGACCACTTAGAGAGAATCCACGAACGAACGTGGACACATCACCGGCGGATATTAATCCCACCACCACGCGGAAAGCGAAACGACCTCCCTTGAAACACATCCAATATTTCAGCCAATAATTACAACAACATTGTACTTTTCCCACATGAATTCTCACACATCACTCAAGGATGAGTTTTTTTTTATAATGTGTGTATGTGTGTGTGCATGCGTTAGCGGGATGCAGGTTGTCCGCTATTTTCGTGCCCAGCTTAAAAATCCACCTCACCCCTACCCAACCCCGCGTGTCTCGGACTCGTCAAACCGGACAGGGTTTGTCGGGACTTATTTTTGGATCGTTGCGGGCAGCTACACTAGGTCTAGGCAAAGTCGATTCACCACAACCACAAGCAGCCACTCTTTGTGCGCGGTCACTTTTACGAACAGCTCTGAGTAGCGACACTTCTCGGGTTCGGTATGAATCCTTCTAGCTTTCCTGGGCCTAAACGAGCACTTCAAACGAGGGCAACCGGATCAGGGAACGTCAACGTCATTAATCAAATTTGGCTGAAATATTTCCCAACTTGCCGTGGGGTTGGAGTGCAGTAAAAAAAAACAAAAGGTCGTGACACTTCCGGTAGGAGGATATATCCACACACGCGCCACGCAACCGTCTGTCGGTTTTGGACCGTCACCAATACACATCGACAAGAAGGCAAGCGGGAAGAATCGCCTTCAATCGCCGAACACACTTTCACACTTCCAAATTCATTCCCGGCGCCGATTGGGACCACTGATGCTCACTAATGCTGAATTTTTGGGAATTTTGCCCAGGTGAACGTCCGCACGCTCGTCACACTATTTCTTCTCCTTACTTCACTTCGTTGCTAAAGTGGCCAGTAGCGCACTGGAAACAGGTAGTAAAATCGTTGCACCTTGCAATTGGCAAAGTAGTAGAGGAAGAACTATAAACGCAACAACACAAACCAACAAAAAAAACACCATAAAAATAATAACGCAAAGCGCAAAACCGCGGTCGCGAAATCGGAAACGATCGTTCCGGAGTCGACAACAAAAAAATTACAACAAAAGAAATAACAAAACGGGAACAAAAAAGATTATCTCGCTCAGTAGCAGCGTAGCAGCGGCCCCGTCGTCGTTGTTGTGAACGCCAACATTTTCCGTTCGACACTGGCGCTCGGTTGGGCCGTTGACGGTGGTGCAAAATCTTGACTTGTCCGAACCCGGGGGCGAAGGAGGATCACCCAGCCCCCTCCCCATCTCCCCTACCCCCTTAGAATTACTCAAAGAGAGCCGAAATTCATACGGCAATATCCGAAGAAGATGCCGTCGACGACACCCGTTCGGGGTGTGTATGTGGTGAGCGCCTTCTTGTTTGCGCCTTCGAGATCGTGTGTGATCGATCGTGCAGCTATATTTAAGATGTCCCACAAGGGAAGTGTGTGCCGCGAAACAAACTTCGTCCTCTCTCGCTCTCCGTAATACTCCTACAGTTGCCGTAAAACGTAAACCTACAGTTACGGTAGGTGTAAAAATGACACGAAAATCTCGATACACTCTTAACTTTTTTTTTACGAAAAACGTACCCCCGCCCGCAAAGTGGGAATGTGGAGAAATAAAATCCCATCGTTTATGCACGAAAGATGATGGAAGCAAATAATGGATCCCATCAGTAGAGGAAGAAACAAGAGTAGACAACAAGTGAGAGCGTGACCGTTTGTTCCTGTAACATCTTCAGCGAATATTGAGCAAAAAAACAAAACGACCGCCGGACGTTCAAACACTCGGATTATTTATTTTTGTACAGAGAGAACTGTCGCGTTGCATTGCAAAGAGATGAATGCCACTGTTTCTCTCGCTAGGGAAGAGAATAAATAAAGTAGTGTGTTTGTAACGAATACAAACTTATTGCAAAATGTTTTGGGATGATTGGAAACATCAATTAAAACCATGAATCCATGATCATCTTACGCATGTGTTATGTAATGTCAAATTGTTTAAGGTTGCTAGCACTCGTCATGCTGCTAATTCCATTTAACTCGCTTTGAAAACGAATAAAGAATTTTGAGCTCACAAACAACACGAACACCCACTGTGCGCCGGAAAAATGTGCTCTCATATCATGCAACTAGATCTAATATTTAAGTTGGCACTTGTCCGCGCTACTAACCGCTGGGTTGACTCATATCCGTACTGGCATAGAAGGCACCTAGTGGCATCGACAAACCATGCCGCGGGTTTGTGTCAACGTTTCGTCAAAGCTGAGATTGTGCACACATTTCCTCAACGCAGGAACTGTCTCATTCATAAGTGCCTAGCTGAGGCGGGTAGGATGCGGCTTATTGGTACGTAAGCCAGTGCCAAATTCCCTACCAGCACTAGCCACACGGCAGTACGGATGAAATGGAACAAACACGATAGCAATACGCTGTGCTGTTCGCTCAACCACGAAAATAGATCAGCGGGCTTTTGTCGCTTGCCTGTCGACTATACTTCCCTTAGCCACTGGCCTATTATTAGCGTCGATGGGATGGCATGCAGGTAAGCACGCTGCATGGTTCAAATCTGTCCCCGGTCTGCTAACTAGACGGGAGGTGTTGACGCAATCGCAGCCACATCTCGTCTGCTACCGTACGGACCGGGTCATTTAGTATGTTCTCTCAGCCCCGAACAAGAAGCTCATTATGTCCTACCGAAAGCTAGCACAACTACCGATGGCTTGCTCTTGAAAACAAGCGCCGCCGTACGTGAAAGCGTAAGCGTAACGAAACGAAAGCCGCCCTTTACGTACCTCATTTTTGACCAGCGCGTGTCAACCTTCGGTTGCTCCGTTTCGACCACCGGCAGCGTAGGTTGCGGTTCAGCCGACGCCGACGGCACGACGTCTTCCTTAACCGGCACGGACGGCTCCTCCTTCGGGTGTTGCTGATCAGCTGTCATCAGCAGATGCTCCTCGGCGGGCGTTAGCTCCAGCTCCTTGCTGCACTCAGCCACCGGCGCCAAATCCGTGTCCTTCAGTGAGTCCTGCTTCTTGCACGGCGTGGCTCCTCCGCCATCGACGCTGCCCGTGTCGCTCTCCTCCGCCAGCGTGCTTAGGTGCGTCCGGCGTGCCTCCTCGTCCGAGGAGGTCGAGTCGATGGACGAAATCGGTGCCAGCAGACCTTTGTTCACAAGCTTTGCCGGTTCCTTCTCACGTTCGTCTTCCGACGACTGCTGGAGAATCTCGTCCAAATGTTTCCGACGTCCAAACATGTCGTCGACGAACTTTTCGTCCTGCAGCTGGAGCGATATCTTGATCTTGTCATTGCCCAGCATCTCGCCGAGGATGGGATCCAAACCTTCCTTGATGTGGTCCTGACGTTTGAGCTTGGAATCTGCCGCCGCGTCGGGCGAAACCTCCGGCAACGCGTCCTTCGACGTTTGCGGCTCAAAGTCATCGATGTCTTCGTAGTGATGTTCCTTCTTCTTGCGTGGTGCTTTGAGCGGTGGTTTGGCTTTCACCGGAACTATGGGCGATTCGGGCACGGGTACCGCTTGCTCCGCAACGCTCTCCGATTTCGGCGCTTCGATGATCTCGTACCGTTCCTCTTCCACTGCTGGAGCGGGAGCGGCCGTAGCCGGAGCGACTACTTCCACAACCATAACCGGCTCCTCGACCGGCTCCACGGAATGGCTCTCCTGCTCATCCTTCGGTAGCTCGATGATCTCATCCGGCACGACTACCGTGCTCGCGGGGGCTACCTCCGTTTCGACGGTTACCTTGACGATCTTTTCTTCATCCACACCTTCAATCACTTCGTCGCTGGGTTGGCGGACAACGTAGGCCGGAATTTCCCGGTTGTTCAATCGTGGTGACTCACGCAAATTCAGAATCTTTTGATCGGAAACACCGCGTGGCTCGGAAGCGGCCTTCTTGCGCCGCAAGGTGTTCATCTGCACGCGAGCCCGATCGATATGCCGATCAGCCATCGATTTCGCCCGCTCCAGCGATCGGCTGACGAACGTGCGCGTTTTCTTGCCCTGGCGTGTGAGACTGTTGCTGAAGTTACGAATCGCCGGATGCTCGTCGAAAAAGTGTTTAATCTCTTCCTTGACCGAGTGCCGACCGGCTGCATCGGGTTCGTGCGAAGCCGCACGCTTCCGACTCCGTCTCGGTGACTGCGGTTTTGGGCCACTCGTACCAGCCACCTCCGATTGCAGCTCAGCGCAGTGTCCATTCGATCCGGTCGCCTCGTCCACCTCCATCGGACGCTCCGCGGTTGCACCGTTGCGCTGTTCACCATTTTGAACCTTCACCTTCTTTTCCTCTTGTACACTGTCGTCCTCTACACGCTCGCCTTCGACCTTCCGGCGACGGTTGGACGAAGGTGATTCCGTTGCTGGTCGTCCTCCTTCAGCGCCTTCCTCCAGCTCTCCTTTGTATAGGTGCGTCCACGGATATCCTCCCTGCGGAGTGTCACGTTGAGAAGAAACACGTTCAACAGAAAGAACAAACAACACGTTCAAACGGGTCCTACAGAAGCGTTAGCTGAAACAGTGCCGGGCTAAATTGAATGTCTGTTAGTGTAAGCGAGCAGGGTGAGTGGTGTTAACTTCCACCGTTTAATGAGCAAGCACAAACGATCGACGTCACGATCGAGAAAGCACCGTTTTCCGAGGAAGCTGCACTGACATGGACCTGACACTCAATATTGGCCGATACCTTACATCGCTTACCTGTTCCTTGGACTTCTTAACCTCCTCCCAGAGGTACGTCTGTGGCGGCACCATCGGCTTATCGCCATGTTCTTTCGACTCGAGCGCGTCCTCGCTGCCAGCGGGCGAAGATGGCGAGGTATTCGAAAACTTCGCTGGTACCTCCTCGATCGGGACGGACTCTGCTTCGTCCACGGGTATGATTGCCTTCAATTCTTGGATGGATTCCGGAGACACCGCTTCCGGGGCAACCGATATCTGTTCGATCTTAGCTGAGCTGTCTGTGACGTCGTAGCTGTTCGCTTCTTCTGGCTTCTCCTCCACTGACTGTTGTTTGACGGGTGTCTCGGTAGGGCTACTAGCCGGCACTGCTAACTTTGATTCATCTGGTTTCTCCTGCCCCAAAGAGTTTTCCTCCTCTTGTTCTTCCTCGACCTCCTCCTCGACCTCTTCCTCTACTTCCTCCTGCTCCTCCTCCTCATCCTCCTCCTCGTCCTCTTCGCCGAGTTCTTCCTCGTCCGCTTCCTGGGAGAGATTCTTCTGGACGGGGATGTTTTTCTCCTTGAGCTCGCCGACCAAGTTTTCGGCGAACGTGTTCTGATCGGTGGTCGACTTATCGGAGGCTGCAGCAGCAACAGCAACCGAGACGGCGGTAAGTTCGCTCACGATACCCTGCCGCTGCTCTTCCAGCACGGTCGTTTCCGACTCTCCCGGGCTGCGCAGAGACACTATACGTGAACGAGAGAAGAACAACATCGTTAGTATCCGTGGAATGCTAATTGGATTGCGGATGAGAAGGTGTCGAAACGTGGTTAACACGTTTCGAGCCCGTACGAGTGATGCTTGTTATAATGGAGCGGATATCTGTATTGCGCTACGAATGTGTCGAAAGTGAAAATGAATTGTTGGTAATGTTTAGGGTAGCAGAGTTTGTGGGACTATTTCGCACTGAAAAATGCAGCTAGCTGTGCGAAGCTGTGACACCTTTTTCGGACGGTCACGGAGCGCTAGTTGAGCATGCATATTGCACTTCCCCAAACACATCATCGTGGGTTTGCCCAGCTGCCCCATATTTTGCCCCGACCCGGTTCACGTTGCCCAACGCGTTAAAATAAGTGCTAATTCCATTAACACTGAGCACGCCTATGATGGGCTGTTTGAATGGCAATAAACATCGCCACTAACTAGCTGACGAATGGCTCAACGGTGATGAGAGAAGGTGATGGTGAACGGTGAGAAATTATCCCATCTCACATCATTCAGCATCCCCCGAAAGCATCGCGTTCCGGCCGAGAGACTGTAATAGTTTTTCACTTGTCGACACTTTGGCACTCAAGCTCTAGCAGACATTATTAATAAACCATTCGTGTACATTTCCTAAACGCATGGAATATCCGTAGCTTTATGGTATTCGGACTCATCGCAAGCTCGATTTCCTTCGTCCGAAAACAAAAACACACAGCGAAACTCTACAACCGGGGTCTGGTTTCGATGCACTTCACGGCTCGTTCTCGCGGGTGCCGGAAACTGGAGCATCCAGGCAAGCCCAGACGCCGCAGCGCAAAGCGGCCGGCATCCAGTTGGGAGTTTGTTTTCCAATTTCCCAGAGTATAAACAGAGAGATATGCCACAGCTCTCCGAACTGCAGTCAGGGATGCATCCCGCCCGAACCACCGAGCGTTTTGCATCGGAGATATGGTCGTAGTGCGCATGATTGTGATGAAGTTTTACCGTAGTTTGCCATCACGCCGAAGAACAGAACGATCATTTCATCTCAGCTTTTTCTTCCCACGGGTATCGGCTGTGTTGGTTGCTTTTCCTAATGCTTTGTTCCTTTTCGCGCTATTTTCGGCTATATTCTTTATGCGTGCACTCTCTCCTCCGCTCGCTAGACATTGAACACGTGCATTTCAATGAAATTTCAACGTGCAACACTTGTCACCAAATGTTTCGCCTCGTTTCAACACGGATACACTGTTACACCGCGGAAGTTTGCGGTATCTAAGTCACGCACGTTGCTCCGATACTCCGAAGTCTGCGGCAGTTAGATTAAATGGTCACACTGAGCACGGTAACATGCGCTCGGGGGACCCAGTGGATGCTAAATATTTACATAATGATAAAATCACGCCGGTATGCGTGCGAGATTTGGCGGTCGCATCGCCGTGGTTTTGGGGGAGTCGATCCGGAGCAGCACCAAAACAACACACTCGAGAGTAAAATACGGACCGCACACACAATCACATCGGCAACTCGGCGATCCGATCACATCAAAACACACCCGAACGGATGTTCGCGTCGTCGTTGGATGATATTTTTGGAAAGATAATACTTATTGGGGGCTATAGGGGATAGCAAATACAATGTCGTTAGTGTGCGTTTGCTGAACCAACTCCTCCTCATCAAATCGTCGCCTACTACGAATAGGAGAGACCGTGAAAGTGTTGCACGAATATGAAACGTTAATTAGACGGACACACGTAAACACTGAGGAGCTGACGCACAACCGACTTGGCGTTGTTCCGTCGCCTTCAAAGCGGAGTGGTAATGGACAAACTAGCAAGCTACTAGCACACTAAATCGACTGGCAGACACAGCAGCAGCAGCAGCTAGTGTTCGTTGTTCAAAAGATGGCGTCAATGGTGGCGCACTGTCGAAGTGACTCCTGTCGGTCGACTGATCGACCCGCACCCGGTTCGAAATCGAAAATGGGGTTTGCGAGCACGAGATTTGCCAGAAATCCCGTCGACTTCCGGATCGTCACCTAGGGAAGCGTGACGTGATGCATTACGTAAGGCGCCGTTGTGGAACGATGCTGTAAGCGACGCTTAGGCCATGGATACGTTGGTGAGGGAAGGGTTACGCCGAATTGGTTAAACCATTTTATTCTTAGCCACGGGCAGCTTTCCACAGCCCCCGTCCCTGGGCGTAACTTCCGTGACAACCGCGCTGTACTTACTGTCGTCCTTGACGCATCCATTGCACAGTGTCTGATGTTAGTGTCGTTTTATGCTCGCTTTCGAGTCAAACTTCCCTCTGCGATGACACTGATCCGTAGCTACGCTGTGATCCTGATGGATATTTTTAACAACAACCTTTCCCTACTTTGATTGCACTTCACTAAAAGGAACGGTATGGCGTACATCACTAGAGTGAAGTTGTTATCTTACGCCGATAATGGATCCTAATGATCGTCACTAGTACTGTTCGCATAATTGACTCGATGACTCAAAATCCTATGTACAGAACTCAGCTGAACGCTAGCTACACGCAGGGGAAAGTTTGCGCAACGAATGAAGAACTTCCCAACAGACGGCAGTACGACTAAACATAAGTATAATTGTGCTTTCATGCAGAACAGCTACCAGAATGGAGTGGAACTGTTCAACTGGAACTGGTCCTATGATAGAACCGATAATCTCCGAACCGAACCTACAGGGCTTGGCCAAACGGATCTGAAGCGGATAGCAGGCAGCGTAGAGCAGAGTTTCCTGCATCCATTGTTTCGTTTGCGTTCCCGAGAAGGGTAAGGCCGGATAAAGATCGCGAGATACGTTTATGGGATGTCGACGCTGCCAGTCGATAATAACAGCTTAGTACATTATGAATGAATTAAACGTCGCTTGCCAGATTTGGCATGCCATTGTTTGTTTACGGGCTTGACAGTGGAGATTTGATTTAACATGTAGTTTGTATGGAAAAGGGTATATAATTTCAATACCTCAAATAGATCTTTGCTTCTTGATTGATATTTAGCACTTTTCATAGTACTTGTATTGTAGCTCAATTAGTCATATGAGGAGTATCAAATTGCATAGGATTAGTTTAATATTGCTAAAGTTGCTATGATGCGTATTACACGAATAGGCAACCATCAGCGAAAGAAGTACACGCACGTAAAATAAAATCAGATAGAAACAATTTACTGACGAGACTTTGCCCACACGGGATGCATTTCGCGATTTGGAAATCCCTTTTCTCGAACGTCCCTATGGAGAGGTCAAGGTCAATGCGGGCCCCATCCGCGGATAGAATAACGGCGAAGACCTTTGCGACGCGCACACTCCTGTCGCTATTCACGGTAGTCACATAAATCACCCCGATCGGTAGTGATATGTCTCGGGCAGAAGATGAACCCAGTTCCCCCATCACCGGTGCACTCCCAGAAGACTGATGGTGCCACTGGTGACGACACTGTTCAGACGCGATGAATATCTGTTTTGAGTTTCGGTACTTTTCACGGTCCATGGGCGGGAACGATCGCACGGCCAGATGTTGGACGTTGGCGGTTGGTTTATTTTGATTTTGAGCATTTGCATGGCCTCGTAAAAAAGCAGTAAGGCTGGTGTATTTTTTTCATCCTTTATTTCAACATGTCGTTAGATTGCACGGATGTCTATGCGGACAGTATTTATTGACAGTGAGGAAAGAAAAGGAACTCGAGGATGACCGTGGTCGGGGAGTTAGTGAAGCAACTTAGGACACAGCATGTTTTAGGCCGTCTCCAAGACGGGCTGCCATTAGATTCGACGGATTTGGATACGATAACCGCGCGGAGCTATTTGACGGGGTAGTTTCGGCGAAACTATTTCAACTCAATGCTGGTCGTACTGACAGCATCCAAGTCGATACATTCCTCGCGACAACGTTGGGTGCCGTGAAGTTTCCAAATTTTTAATTGTCGCTACACCGCTTTGAACAACCGCTCCGAATCGAAAAGAAGCTATATTTAGCCGGAATGTCCCTGATCGGGGCGTACTCTGGCGATGGTACTCTCAGGGGCCGTTTCAGAAAGATCTGATTGCTGTGTTGCGGCAAATCTTGTAAAAAAAGAGCTGACAAACTCAACTGCTGCAGTGATTTGTGTACCGGCGCACGCATCGGCGAATTGCTCAGTCGAGCGCCAAATGCTCCTGCAAACTGGATTGCATTCCTGGCCAGTAGTTGTAGGTGGTGGAGATAGATGTGACATGCTTGTGGACGGATTTGGCCTGCATACGGTGGCTGCCGTCGTCTGGCCGGCTGCCCGCTCGATTTAACCTCACTTTACTGCTGTCTGTTTAGGGTCGCCCCACCTATACACACCGGTTGGACCGGATAAATATAGCCCACTTCGTGAATTGTGTAACGACACACCGTGGATGACACCGGCTCGTGAGAGTGCGATCCAAGACAGCTGTGCGCGGACTACCGACACTTTCGGTGTTTGTGTTTGTGCACGAGCAAAAGATAGGGGGAGTATGTCCGCCGAAAACTGATCGATGGTACCGAAACAGGTCGAACTTATTAATAAGATATGCGCTGCCATGGCAAAGGATGCATCTCCAAATAAAAAAGCAGTTTGTAAAATGTTCGTGAGCCGTATTTAACTACCATTGCAACAGGTGCTACAGATACAGCGACAACTGGGCCAAGCAACATTTCTTGCTCGAAACAGTCATGTCACTAACGAAGCGGAGCCTAAGGTCACTGGGACATTTGTGTGGTGAACTTGATATGAGATAGAAGCAATCGAACACGGCCAGGATCATCTTCCCAGGCACACCTACCTGCTGCAGCGGTTTCTTCCGATCTCTTGTTACCCTCCATGTTGTTTTATTTTGTGTTCGCAAATTCGCACGCTACACGTTCATCGGTGCACCCCGCAATTCTGCTGCTGCTGTTGTCCGAAATTAACCTCACTTTGTAGGTTGCTTCCCACCACTACCGATGTCACCAGTTGCAGAGGGACGGGTCGGTACGGTAATATTTGTGCGAAATTGTGCTCTCTTCCGAACTTTTAGCTTGTTTGCTCTATTTCATAAATATATATAAATCTATGCGTATGTATTGCTTTCCCAGCACTTTTTCACACTGCCACACTGGTCGCCGTTGTATTTCGTATGCTTATTTATAGCGTAAACTCACTGGCTGACGCATCGACCATCAGCTCTTCTCGTTTTGCCTCCGGTTGCTCGAGAACGCACCGTGCACCACCGTGTTGGGTTCCTTTCTCGGCGTCCGTTGTTTTTTGTCACCCTACGAAGTTGCAAAAATTCTTATCGCCGAAGAATCTCTCCGTGGACACAGTTCGATTTGGGCAATTCACTGGCACCGCACCGATAGATCGCGATTCGGGTTTCCTGCCCGTTCCGGGGCATCTATCATCTCACCACCGACCGTCGTTTCGTCGAGCTGTTGTGCGCTCACGATCGCTACTGATTGCTCCGCACGATCGTGCGTGCATGCGTGAGCATCTGCGCATCAACACCGGTACCGGGGAGGCTGCGGAAAACGGAAGGATACCGTAGGAGGAAAGCAAATCGGTCCGACAAAACAAAAACCGTCCGGAGGGAAATCTCGAGCCCGCGAGGAAAAACAAAAGTGGAAAACCAGCGATCCGATCGCGCGCGCACACACCCCGATCGAGGGACGTGTTCGAGTGGTGTGTGCTATCGTTTGTGCCAGAAAATCGGCGACGGAAGCGACTCTTCGCAGATCTCGTGGGAGATCGTGTCGGTACCGAATGCTGCAGCTACGGAGGAGAACAGATTTCCACCACATGGGGATTGGCAGATAAACAGCTTTTCTCTTGTTGTACACACGTATCTTTCAATCTCTTTTTCTCTCTTGTGTATTTCCTCTCTTCATTCGAGAGGTTGCAAATCTATCTGATCAAGATTTGAACAAATATATCATCTTATCAGTAGGAGCATTGAATATCACCTACTTTTAATTAATTAACTAATTTCATTCGACCAACAAGTAACTCTCACATGTAATGATGCTTCATGACCAACGAACGCTGTATAACAAAGTGCTACCTAAACCAACTACAAGCATTAAGGCAAAAGGTTTATTTAAATACAATAATTACTCCTCTTTTCGGAACACTTTCTAAGATCGCAACGTGTTAAACGTTCATCTCCTAATCAAAGATCATTTTCCATGATGTTGGGAAATCTTGTGTTTGTAGATTCCACCTTTTGGCACGAGGTAAATAAAATCATAATTTTTACATCAATTACGATGCGTCAGATTATGTTCAGAATGTTGTACTACAATCGATTTTAATTTTACCGAAACTTTTCGGACATTTTCGAAGTCAGGACATACAGAGGAACAAACCTGGTCAAGCTACGACAAAAAAGGGCGACAAGCTGGGCTGTCCCGAATACTCCTCTGCCGTCTTGCGCCACCGGAATACAATGTCACGAGAAATCGGACTCATGTCGGACCTGGAGGACTATTGGCGCGACCAGGCCTCGACGTGCTCAACCTTGAGAGCCAACCAAAGAGAGGTCTCGGAGCATCGGGACCTATCCCCAAAGAGTCTTTGACGTGAGAACAGAAGCTGGGGAAGTGAAAGTTCAAAAGCGTTCTGAGCTGATATTTGAAAAAAAAATTGATCAAATTTCAATCGCAACACATTTGCATCTAGAAAACGTCGGTTTGTTACACAAGCGGTGTTTATTTAAATAGATTATGTCAAAATATACTATCAAACATTATTATACATCATCATCAAACAAACAGTTTAAACCCCCACTCTAATGAAATAATCAACGAGTACGGTTCGTTTTGAATCACTACACAGATTGCTCAGAAATCTAAAAAATTCTAGCCGAATTTGGCCTCTGGCAACGGCGCCTGCGGCCCATAGTTCATCGATTGGTTTTGGAATAGAAAATGAATTTTAGTGCAAATTAAAATTTCGTATTTTATCGTAACAATTAGACGGATTATTGTCATATAACATTTTTCGTAGTAAAACTCGTTCATAGCTTACAAGTTTAGGTAAAAAAATCCCTGTTTTTTACGTATTTTCGTACCAGATGTCACGCAATTCGTATTTGACATTTCAATGATAAACAACAAACAAGCGTCGTTGATTTTCGGTGGTGGTGTTTTTGTTCTTCACACAACCGATTCTTGCTTATCTAGTATTCCTTCGGCAAAACAAAGTGCTTTTAACTCTTAGTATATTAAAAAAAATCTGGACCTCAAGTGTTCGTGGCTGGCGAAATGTCGTCCGACTTCCTCGCAAAGAAGCTGCTCGGCGAACTAGTCAAGAAGTCAGGGTAAGGCGTCCTTGCATTGCTGTGCCGGAATTCACGAACGGTTTCACAAAACATCACACTCCATTCCAACAGATGCACTCTCACACCCGATAAAGTAGTGACCATATTTAACAACCGAGATGGCAAGTACAGCAACGAAAGACTCGTTGCACTGCTGGCACAACTATTCAAGCCCGTTTCAAATGGAAACAAGTACGTGGAGATGTATGCGGCTGCCAAATCGTAAGTAATGAGCCAAAAAAAACAAACGCCTTTTCCTACACGCTGCCAATTTTCACAGCAAAGGATCGTATCCGGCACTGGTGATGGTGTTGAATCGTTGTGCGAATGATTTAAAAAACGTGCTCGCAGAGAAAGCCGCCCAGCCACCCGAGCAGTCGGCGGCCCTTCAGCAATCTCAAAAACCTCCCGCTTCGGACACACAGACGTCCGCAACGGTCGACCCTGTTCACAAGCGCGTATCGCTCTTTGAAAGTCCACCCCTGTCCTCGACCCGCATCGTACCGGACACGCAGGTGACGCCGGAAAATGTGCAGGAAATCAAAGAAAAACTCGTTCAGGCCACATCCGGTGCGGCTAACAATCGGCTCTCGTCCTCAGCGGCACTAGCGCCGGGCAGCGGGTCGCATCAACTTCACCACCACCTGCCCAGCTGCTATCCGTCGTCCCTCGGTCGGCCGTACTTTGAGTTTGCGCAACGAAAACCTCCGATCGTGGCGTGGAACTTCAACTTCGACGAACTGTACCCGCTGCAGAGCAAGGCGAACGTTGCTGCCATCCCGGTCGATGCGCAGGATGCGATCGTGCTGAAGGAGATTCTTCACTGTTTGATCGGCGTGAAGGGTTCGCTGATCGTACCGAAACGCAGCTCTTCCTCGGCCGATCCGTGCGACGGTTCGCTTCCGGTCGAGTTTCAGCTTTCCAACCAACTAACGGACTCGTGTCGAGATATGGTGGTGGAAATATTACCACTCGCGGCCAACTACTCCTGCGTGCAGTCGTTCATTGAAGGTTCGAGTATCCATGAGGGAGGTGTGGTGCTGCAGGCCTTAAGGGCCGTTCTCAAAACGATCATTATGGATTATTATCTATCGATCGCACAGCTGGATGATTTGCGCAGCCGACGGGGTCTCTGCATGCAGCGGTTGCTCCAATTCCTAAAGCCCGTTTTTCCCACGATGGAAGAGCTAGCAGCGACCGTGACGGATATCCGGCGGACGAACAGCCGCGGCGGTCAAGTACTGTCACTGCTGCACGATCGCATCACGGCAACGAGCGGCACAAATCACGCCCAGAAGGTACTGGTGCATCTGATCGAGGCAGCCGCCGTACCTTTCATGGAGATGCTACAGCTGTGGATATATCGCGGCGTGATCAACGACCCCCAGCAAGAGTTTCTTATTGAGCACAGCGCGATGGAGCTGACCGAGAATGAACTGGTCGACTACTGGGAGAAGCAGTACGCGATCCGTAGCGAGAAGGTGCCGTGCTTTTTGGCCAAGTACGCGGACGTTATACTGCGCACTGGGAAGTACCTGAACGTGGTGCGCGTTTGTGGTGGAGCGGAGTTTCAACCGGGTGACGGAAAGGATGGTGGCGGATGCGAAACAGCAGCATCAATCGTAAGAGCCCAACGTGCCAAGCAAACGAATCAACTGCAGTACCGGCACTTCGACCAGTCGTACATCGACGAGATCGAGGAAGCGTACAACTACGCGTCCTCCTCGCTCCTGAATCTCATAATGAACAAGTACGATCTGATGGGCCGGTTGCTGTCGGTGAAGCGCTACTTTCTGCTGCAGCAGGGTGATTTCATCACCGAGTTTATGGACGCGGTCGAGGAGGATCTGCGCAAGAGCGTGGACAGTTTGCATCCGATCCGGTTGGCGAATCTTCTGGACGTAACACTTGGTCTGTCCTCGGCCAAATACGATCGGTACCATGACGACCTGAAAACGATGCTGCTGCCGTATGGTATTGTTACGCAGATCGCGAAGATCGTTAACAACGAGGAAGCGTTCGTGGATGCACTGAGCGACACTTCACAACTGAAGGGTATCGAGTGCTTCACGTTCACGTACAAGGCGCAGTGGCCAGTGTCGATCGTGCTGAACCTGTGGACCATCTCCAAGTATCAGATGATCTTCCGGCAGCTGTTTTACTTGAAGTACGTCGAGCGCATCCTGTGCCGGGTGTGGATTGCAAACAATGAGACGCGCCTGTTTGCACCGAGCCCGGCCAAACTGTACCGGTCGGCGTTCACGCTCCGCCAGAAGATGCTGATCGCGATCCAGAGCTTTGAGTCATACATGATGATCGAGGTGATCGAACCGAATTGGCACATTTTCTACCAGAACATGAAACAGGTACGGGAGACAGGGAATCGGTTCAGTTCGGTGTTAATTAATCGGTATCGTTTATTTGCTAGGTGAAAAATATCGACGATGTGTTAAACTATCATCAGGATTTTCTCGATCAGTGTCTGAAGAACTGTATGCTGACGGCGCCCGATCTGCTAAAACCGATCATCAATCTCTGCAATATATGCATCAAATTTTGCGATTTCCTTGCGGTAAGTTGTGGTGCTTATGCCGCTCGGTTCCTCCTCTTCGTGTAACGTAACACACCATCTGTAAGGAAGAGGAGACCCCTGTACGAAATTATTGCATTAATTGAATGATGAAGTGTTTTTTCACCATATTTCTACATCTCTTTCTCCTGTTCTCTTTTTTTTTCTCTCTTTTTGGTCAACGATCGATTTGTTTTTATTTTTTGGTTCGTTTTCCATTCGCTTTGGTACCGCGTTGGTTTTGTGATTTGAACCTGGACTTTTAACCCTTGATTTTAACCGTATGTTTCACAACGTATTGTTGTAACGATTTTCTTGGTTTTGGAAATTAAAAAAATTTTTTTTGGCATTACGTTTTTTTATTCATTGCGGAACAATTATTGGTTGTTTTCTGTATGATACTTTCTACGTAACGAAATTGAACAGGAATCACAGCGGCACTTTGTCGATGCAGAACTAACATGCATGCTCGCCTCGGCTGATGACTGCTCTATATCCTCCGAATCCGAATGCGAACAGGTACAAATTTTATATATGTAACGATATGCTAAAGCCGAAGCTTTGCAAATGGCAGCGGATTTTGTGTTGTAATTGCATGACTATCTTTTCACTACTTCTAACCCCCCAAGTTTTTCGTGGAAAGAGCTTTATACGCAATATTCTTATGCTTTTATTTCTTTCTAACGGGCCCTATTTGTGGGAGCACTTGTGAATGGAACTCATTTATGAAAATCTTATGGCACGCACAGACATTTAAACTTACCATCGTTTATGCACGATACGATGGCGAAGCTCAACTCTCATTAACTGCTGTTAAACTTTTGCGCTTGCCGCCTCCAGCATTGATCAGTGAATGTTTGTTCTCCCGCACAGAATGCGACTACCATGGCACCAACGGAAACGTTCTCGGAGCGGGTGGAGCAGTTCCGGCACGACTTTACCGACCAGCTGCAGATGTTGCTCCGAAAAATAGCCGACGTTGCCACACTCAGCACCTCGGAGCGCTTTATCAATCTCATCTACAGGTACGTATAGGAGTTTAAAATAAGTGTATGAGTCGTATGTGTCTACAAGAAAAAGTTTTTTTTTCTTATCTTACCAACACAGGATCAACTTCAACTCGTACTATAGCGAAACGAACGAAAACTAACGTGAGAAAGAATAGAAAAGTGTTAGCACCTGTTTGCCAAATGCGCTGGCTGCACCTCCTTACCGAATTGAATAACACTGGCCCAGTGATGCACGACCTTGTATTGTGAGCAGTATGCATAATAAAATATTTTTGTTTCCATTTTAACATTTTATGCGATCAGAAATATTCGAATGAAAGCGCCGTCTTCCATGCTATCGTTTATGGGATTGCCTGTTTGACGGATGAAAAAAGAAAGTTTGACGTTTAATGTTTTGGTTTGTAGGTGATAAACAAAACAAAACAAATCCCAGCAGCGACATACAACGTCCCTAAATTAAGAATAATTTTCATCAAAAACCCGTTCGTTGTATATATCGGCGCAATAAATCATTGACGCAGTTGAACCCTACAAAAATGCCCTTTTCATCCTGCGCCGCCTCTTTTTGCAAAAACAATCGTTACAATGTAAACAAACGTAAGGTACACATAACGTTCCACACCTTTCCGGGACCCTACAATCCACTTATAAACAAATGGATCAAATTTTGTCAACGAAACCCGGACTGGAAACCAACTAAAAATGATGTCCTGTGTTCGGGCCACTTCCGGGAGGACGATTTTCAAATGACCCAATCGCCGCTGATGAAGCAAAGCAAAAGCCACCGAAATCTAAAGGTGCATGGTAAGCGCACTTGTTCCCTAGCGCGTTGGGTTGTACTTTACATTCGTTCCTCTGTATATTGTTTCTTGCCAGCGTTTCCTACCATCCTAAATCGTCCCCCAATTTCTATTTCCAAGCGAAGGCAGCTTGATGAGGTACGAGCCCGGCTACTGAAGCAGCTTTACCGTGATGGGGACAGTGACGGTGAGATGAATCCTGTCAGCGATCATACATACAGCGAGGCAAAGCAAAAGGACGAATCAAAAGTTAGTGAAATATCGTTTTAGCTTACTGGCTAACAGGTCACTAATCCCCATTGTTGTTTTTCCAGACGTGTGATTTAAACGTGAGCAAATACGGTGCAGTGCGCTTGCAACTATTTCCGAACGTTTGCGCCCATTGTTTAAAGCTGGTGGATGATGAGAAATTGTTCATATTAGTGACAAACTATCAAGATGAACTGCAGTGTACGATCGAGCAAAAGTATGACGAAGTGGTTGGCGATCCGATGAATCAAGAGGTACAAATCGAAAGTTTTTAATACGCGCCTGATAGGAAGCAATTTAATTCGAATCCATACCGTTTATCAGGACCGCAGCGATGTCCAACATTTTCTGCCGGATAAAGTGTGTAACGATTGTTTGAAGGACCTGATCAAATTTCACCAGTATCAGCAGCAATTGGATATAATGCGAAAATTCACCACCAGCATCGCACAACTGCTCCACGGCAATAAGGAACCGATGGAAAGTCTTTACCAAGAACAGGGCTCTTATCTGGTTAGTGTGCTGAAAAAGCTCGACTACACTCAAGGCACCATCGGTAATGGGTCGTTGGAACATTTGCTAGAAGAAATTTCATCGCACAAGCGTACCGCATGCGGTCCCGAAGCGCCAGGAGGTTTAATGGTTATTAAACATGCAAACAGCAATGAACACGTGTGTTCCATACCCGAGAAAAACGACAAGACGGACTCTTCCCCGTTGAACATCCTTCTGAATCGGAACCGAAAGCAAAGCGTACCGGTGAAAAATAATGGCACAACGTGGGAAGACGCGCCGGACAGTACCGGCGTACTAACCGACATAGGTCCTCCGAAAATGGCTTGTCCGTATGTGGAAGTTTGCGACGAATGGTTCATAAATGAATCTGCTCTGCAGTTCCACATTCGGGAGGATCACAAATCGTTTCCGTGCCTGACTTGTGGTACCGAGCTACCGTTCTACGATCTTTTCAAAAAGCACGTCGATAGTCACGTTATAGCACGTGCATTGCTGTTAAAGCATAAAAAGCCAGAATACCAATGCGACAAGTGCGAAGCAGTCTTCGAAAGGTGCTCAAATACGTAGATCAACAACAATCGACATCTCGTAATACGTTTTTTTTGTTGCTCTTCTACAGTGAGGAATGTTTGGAAAGCCACAAAAGGTGCCATATTGTGAACGGAAATTATGTCTGCGGATCGTGCCTCGGTGTGTACATCGACGAGCAGGACTTTAACACCCATGAATGTTCGTTACCGAAGAGTACCAACGTGGCGCTACCAAAGGTTACCATAATGTGTCCGTCCCAGGCGACGCGCGTTAGAGCGATGGTATGAATAACAATGCGCGGAAAAATGTGTAATCACCCTAATGCTTCCGTACTACATCCTCAACTTTCTAGCTTACAGATCAATTCGACTTGCCCAACAAATTTAGCAACGACGGTGGAAGGAAAGTTTTCCAGCAACGTCTCAGTGTTCGTTCGAACGGAAACATGGATTTGATTTGTGTAGATATCCCTAAATAAGCACCGTTTGCAATATTTATCAGGTATAGCTGGCTAGTCACTTCTCGTTAGGACGAGGAGGACGTCCTTCATTTAATAAAGGATTCCCAGTACTTTATAAAGACTGTTTTATAATCCAAATTTATTGATTTCTTACTCTTTCTATGTTATAAATACAATGAGAGTGGCATATTCTTAAAATAAACGATTAAATATAATTGTTTATCTTACAAAAACTACAATCGGAACGTGTGTCGGCGATAGTCCTGTTCTGCAGAGAATTTAGAAAGTTCGGTAATCTTGCCATCCACAGCGTAGCAGCAATTCGTTAACAGTCCCTACGATCGATTGGGATCGTGTGAATCATTTTTGACGCTTGGTAATATTTGCTTCAAATAAATATTGCAGTGCTTTTTGTCACTTTCTGTTACAGTAAATTGTTCTTTTGTTAATCCGCGGTAGGAAAATAATTAATTATGATCCAAAGATGCAACTAATAACAACAACAACAAAACACAAACATTTGCTGGCCCTATCGAATGTCAAATGGGTTTCATTTTTGTTTCTACTGTTTGACATATAGTCCACCACTCCGTTCAACTGTTTGTTTACGATCCGAAAAATCAGGCGCACACAAAAATAAATAAGGTTATCAATCCGCTGCTAACTGTAGTTGACTTCTGTTAATATAAATAGAGTAGAATTTGGTAAGTCATTAGTCCCACCATCTAGTGAGGATAGTAAATCAATAAATCAATGGTGCACCTTCAGATTGTTAATTGTTTCCAGGAGACGATATGACTTACGCGAGATGCGCCGCATCGTTCTGCACAAACAATAGGCGGAACGTTAAACAACGAAAACTTGACATCCGGTTCCATAGGTTTCCCCGCGACAAGGAGTTATGCCGTAAATGGATACGGTTTTGCAAGCCGCCACAAGGGGAATGGATACCGAACACAACAAGCGCTCTCTGCTCGATCCATTTCCGGGAGCAGGATTACCAGATGATAAACTCACCACTGGCAAATACCGAATACTTTAGGAAACTAAAGATAGACGGTACGGGTCGTTACTCCTATTATGGTCGCTCTAGCATGCTAGCCACATTAATGCAATGTTTATCGTTCTCTTGCAGCCTTTCCTACAATTGAGAAGGGTGAAGCTATTTCAATTTCTAAGAGAATCAAACTTAATGAACAGCATCGAAAGCAGCTCATGAAAAAGTTGTACAACAAGAACATCACAACTACGGAGCACGATTATTCGGTTGAAAAAGATTCTGGCAACGTGAAGGTATGGCGTAAACTTGATCTAGGCAGCAGAGGAAAAGAACCTAGTCTAGTCTACTTTGTATTAATGAATTTTGTTTTTGTTTTTGTGTTTTTTTCAGACGAATTTGGCAACATCAAGTTCACCCCCCGATAACTACTTGCTTAGCTCCCCTTATGATGTGAGTTTATGTTTCAGTTCCCTCAGTTTATCGTTTGCCAGTGTTTGAAAACGTATGCCTTTTTCAACACGTGACGATTTTGTTTAAAAAGTGTATTTTTTATCTGCAGGAAAAACCCACCGCGTATGACAAGATCGTTTACCGCTTGCATAAATTCCCGAACGTGTGTGCATTCTGCTACAAAACCATAGAGGATGAGAGTCTTTTCTTTTCGGTCAGTTTGTACAACGTTAAACTGCAGTGCACAATTGAGGAGAAGTTTGATGAAATTACCGGTGGTCCAAAAGATCAAGAGGTATGAACATATTGCTCATTCTACTCTGCACACGTTAAAAATATTCACGTTTATTGTTGTCATTGCCTCATGCTATTAGGATCGTGCTGATGTTCGCCATTTGTTGCCGGATAAGATATGCTGTGAATGTTTAGATGCACTCGTACATTTCCATCAGTTCCAGAAGCAGTTGGAATGCATGAGAAAGTTTAGCACCGGATTGGCCAAACTATTTAAGGGAAGTCGTACAATCCTAGAGGAACTGTATCGGGAGGAAGGAGCACATTTGATCAAAGTGCTGAAAAAGTTAAACCTCTGTCATGGCACGGATGACAAGATAACGTTGGATCGATTGGTTTTAGAAATTCCCACCTACGGACGGATCACGAAGTATACTAAATTTGAACAAAATGATTCTCCGACAGTGAAGCTTCCCGAATCAAATGAAACTTTGAACTTGAGCGATAGCGATGATGTTATGGGAACCGATAAAGTAAATACAATTGTTGAAGATTGCGAGCGTGTTGAACTACCGTCGCCAGAAATTCGACCGTTGAAGGACGAAATACAGTGCGGCCGAAAGTACAAAATAGTCGACCGAGGGCATCGTGATGTCAAACAATGGGTTTGCCCGTACTCGGATATTTGTAAAGAATATTTCCTGAACGAATCCACGCTGCAGAAACACATCCGTGCGAAACACAAATGGTTCCAGTGTAAAACCTGCGGCTTTAAGATGGAATTTTATGATCTGTACAAAAAGCATGTAGAAAGTCATGCCGTTGCACGAGCGCTGCTCATCACGCATAATAAAACGGCCGCCACCAAGTTATTCCAATGCGACAGCTGTGACAAAACATTCAAATGGTATGGAATTTTGTGAAACGTTACTTGCTAAAACTGTTAATTATCTGTTTCTGTTGGCGTTTTCCTTTCAGTCAAGAGATTTTTCAGCGACACAGGACGATTCATGTTGGAGAGCGGAATTATGTGTGTGGAACATGCCTCCAGGTATACTTGGACGAAAAAGAGTTCAAGAATCACAAATGTTCCATGGTGAATGACGCTCAGAAACCACCTGATGACACACTGGCGGAGCACCTTTACGCCAAGCCAACATCTGCTGAGGTATGTTCCTTTTCTTGTTGTTTTATGTGAATAATTGATGTTTTTTTTTTCTTTTGCAATCAAACAGCATGAATTTGAGATAGATGCGTCTAATGCCGATATTCCACAAGACTCTCCATTGTATGACATCATCACAGAAGACCCTTCTTCTAACAACGATCACGATTTGAATATCGAAATTCTGCAACCGGATGAATATGAGAATATTTTAAATTTTGAATAAAACTCACTAGTCTGTAACTGACAGTACGTTGGTTGTAATGGTAAGGATTAATGTATATTTTTAGTACACTCTGCATCAGAAAATCCTTGTTATTAATGCCATTAAAAAATGCCATTTCTTGGTACACTTAGCCCAAAAGTACCAGCTAATCGTATACATTTATTTCTCAATCATGATCTCCATGTCCGCACGGCCTTTTCCTTGTTTTACTAATCAGATTAAATACTTTGATTGACGAAATCGATTAGATTGAATTTCATCAAACAAGCATATTAACCTGTTAATATTTGGGTGAAAATGTTATCAGATCGAGGAGTAAATGGATAAAAATTGCTGTATGAATGTCATTTAGATAGAATGATTAAACAATACAATCTGAAAATGCACTGTACTCTGGGTTGAGAGCCACTGACATAAACAAACATTTGACAATATGTTTATTTTCGAGAGATTTGACAATTTGTATTGTTTATAACGTTTTGCGAAACGAATGGACGAAAGAATAAAGGTTTCTGGTAACTTTCGTGTTAATTTTGACATACATTAACACAATACAACGCACAATTTCTGTTAGTATGTAATCCATCAAAGTGAATATCCTAATGCTTACTAATCGGCAGCAATTCAATTCTAATGTTGTTCCGGATGTTATCACATTTATGTACTCATCTTTCAGCTATCCAAAATGCCGAACGAAACATGTTCAGCCGCATTCTGTAATAATAACCGCAAAAACGCAAAACTTCGAAAGCTGGATATCATCTTTCATGGGTTTCCGGCTGAGGGTGAGCTACGGAAAAAGTGGATCAAGTTTTGCCAAAACGCTGAAGGCTGGGAACCGTTTAAGACAAGCCTGATATGTTCGGTCCATTTCAAACCAGAAGACTATCAAATGATGAGATCTCCTTTGCTAAAATCGAATGTTATATACCGAAAACTGCAATTAAATGGTAAGTGGTGTGCAGAATTAATGACGCCAAGGCCGACACATCTGCATTCTCAATTTTAGCGGTTCCTTCGGTTAAAAGATGTACGCCCGTTCCAATAAATGTGCAGCAAAAACTGGACGAACAAGCAAGGAAACAACTTTATGAAGAGCATTACCGTAAGGATAATACCGTCAGCTGTCCAACCGAGGACGATTTCGCTTACTGGGATTTGCCAAAGAAAAAAAAGGTAACTTGGTGTCCCAATATCATCAATATTTTGATTACTGTACTGAAGAGACGAACTAAACATTGGAATATTTTGTGTTTGTGTGTGTGTTGTGCAAACAGAAACTGAACGCTGAACCAAGGATTGTGTACCATTTGCAAAAGTTCCCGGATGTGTGTGCGTTCTGCTTGAAAGAGAAAAACGAAGAAAATCTGTTTTTACCGTTCTCCTTTTACCACCATGATCTAAATTGTACCATCGAGGAGAAGTTTGATGAAATAACTGAAATCGACGAGCAGGATCATATGGTATGAACAGTTTGAATTTTATTTATAAGAAATCGCTGTTTCGAATACGCTATTTCTAATTTATTCATCTACTTTATTTTATGTCTAATGATGCAGGACTCTAGTGATGTTATCCCGCTGTTGCCAGACAAAATATGTTGCGAATGTTTGGATATGGTTGTTAAATTTCATCAATTTCAAAAACAGTTGAAATGTGTCAGAAAGTTTTGCAGAGGCGTCGGAAAACTGATCAAAGGAAATCGAACGATGCTGGAGAATCTGTATAAGGATGACGGTGCGCATTTGATACGGGTACTGAGAAAGTTAAACATTTGCGAAGGGTCCGATAGCATGATTACCGTGGAGCAATTGGCTACAGAAGTAACAAACTATCCATCGGTCAAGAAGCGCACTGCATTAAAAAATGACCACGCAAAAGGAAAGCTGCTCGCGAAGTACCTCAATCATAATACTGCGAAAACTGAGACTGTGAACGATTATGTGCAACCCGGTTCCGCCCAAATAGAATGGAATGAAATAACCGTGCCCGCACTTCAAATTAGAAAACTAAAACACGAAATACCGCTCACCACGTCGCGGAAATACAAACCAGCCGGTAGAGGAAAACGTGGCATAAAGCAATGGGTTTGCCCGTATGCCGATGTCTGCAAAGAATGGTTTCTCGATGAAAGCGTACTACAGCAACATGTTCGCGATGATCACAAAACATTCAAATGCAAGACTTGCGGAGTCAAGATGGGATTTTACGATCTGTACAAAAAGCACATTGAAAGCCATGCCGTTGCACGAGCACTACGAATGACGCATAATAAAAGTACTGCAAAGAAGAAGTACGAATGTGAAAACTGTGACAAAACGTTCAACAGGTACTCGTATTTGGTTTTAGGTGTTAGCAAAGGTTTTTTTTTAAATTCCATACTTTTACAATATTTAAACAGTGAAGAGGTTTTCCAACGGCACAAGACGATTCATGTTGGTGAACGAAATTATGTGTGCGATGCATGCCTCGAGATGTACTTGGACGAACGGGAGTTCAAGAATCACAAATGCTCCACGACGAATAACGATCAGCAGCCTCACACGTCCGATGATGCACTAGCGGAACATCTTTACGCTAAACCTACGTTTCCCGAGGTATATTAGACAGCTGTCTTCATAGTTATTAGATATGGATAATTATTTTTCAATCTTTCTCTCTTTTCGAACAAAAGCACGATGTTGATGCGAACATGCCTGATGTCTACACTTCACAACAATTACCGTCTCATGACTTCACGGACGATCCATCTTCTAACAGGGATTTCACGTTGAACATAGAAATATTGCAACCGGAAGACATCGAAGACTGCTAACCGGCAGGTAAATCTGTCTGCTTGGGCCGCAAAAGTTAAATACTCGGTACAACAACGACAAAGGTTTTATGAATTCGAATATCGAAGCGATCTCCGGTTAAGATTTTGTAAGAACTTAACTATATTGCCTTTCATCAAACAACACACCGATAGTGATAAAATAATACATTGATGCTAGATATGAACTCTTAAAAATGAACACACGCTACGTTGCCCCCCAAAACGATGACCACAATCCACGGTCCAGTGTTACACTTTCCAAACGGTACTGCTGGTGGCCGTTATTTATTGGCTAACAATCCTGCACGAAAATTGAACGCGCATTGAAATCATAACACAGCCAGTGTGCTGCCCACCTTGACTGCACGAACTGTCAAACGGGACTCAAGGCATTATGAATCCTTTTTACCGTTTTTTTACTGTTGTTTCTTCTCTGGTGTCCTAACGCAACTAGTGGGCACTTTCGTGATACCGTATATTTAAAGTGTTAAAAAAGCAAATAAACAACTCAACAATGCCCAATTCTGTCTGTGCTGCCTCATTCTGCTTTAATACTCGGAAGTCTATACGAAAGCAAAGATTGGATATCATCTTTCACACGTTTCCGTCAGACGCTAACTTGCGACGCACATGGATCAAATTTTGCAACCGTGACGAGGATTGGATTCCATCGAAGCTAGACACGATATGTTCCTCTCATTTCAAGAAAACGGATTATCAAATGGCCAATTCTCCGCTGATGACAGTGAGCAAAAACCTTCGCCGCCTTTGTTTAGATGGTAAGAGCTCGGTTAGTGATTTTAGGTGAAAATTAGGACCGAAGAGCTGATACTCAACGCACAAAATACGCTTCCAGCTTATCCTACCGTACTAAAATCGACACCGATGGCTGTTTCTAAAAGAAAGAAATTGCACAAACAAACGTGCGAAAAACTACATCAAGAACTGTACTACAACGATACTTCTACCAACACATCATCAGGAGCGGATCATAACTACAGTGGGTCTAATGCTTACGACGAATGGGAGGTACGCTAAGAATGTTATCCAAAATGCAGTAATATTATTGAACCTTGCTTTGCAGGATATACCGACCGCGTATGATAGGATCGTGTACCGTTTGCATAAGTTTCCCAATGTGTGCGCATTTTGCTTCAAAACGATAGAGGATGAGCATATGTTTACACCGTTTGCTGCGTTTCACGAAGATCTGGAATCAACGATCGAGAAAAAGTTCGATGACATAGCGTTCGATACAACTGATATCAAGGTTTGAAGGGATATTTTTTCTGCACGATAATTTAAACAAGTGTTTCAATGCTTCAAAATTACAATACTTCTACATTCCCTAACAGGATCGGGATGAAATGCGTCACCTGTTGCCGGACAAAGTGTGCAACGAGTGTTTGGAATTGTTCGTAAAGCTGCACCTGTTCCAGAAGCAGTTGCAATGCATCAGAAGATTTAGCACCGGATTGGCAAACCTGTTCAAAGGCAGCCGCGCATACCTTGACGAGCTGTATCGGGAGGAAGGGACACATCTGATCAAATTGCTGAAAAAATTGAACCTATGCCAAGGTACGGACGACAAGATTACAGTCGATCGATTGGCAGAAGAATTTACAGCGTATGGACGGATCAAGAAGTACACTAAATTTGATCACGATCGACCTAGCGCCAGTACACAGAAACGAAAGCTCCCCGCTGAACTGGTCAAAGTAGATGCACAATCTCAAGCAAGCTGTAATGAGCTATTTTCCCTATACCGCTGTGAAACCGAGACAAGGCAAGGTAGTAAGACCCAAAAATGTCAACTGGAGAACGAATGGCTCTGCCCATATAAGGAAATATGCTCCAAACGCTTTCGGGATGAATTTTCTCAGCAACAACACGCCCGTATGGATCACAAAATATTCAAATGTAATACCTGCAGTACGTCGATGCCGTACTACGATTTGTTCAAGAAGCACATCGAAAGCCATGCCGTGGCACGTGCTTTGCTTTTAACGCACAGTGCACCTAGTTTGGTAAAGCCTCACGAATGTGATAGCTGTGACAAATCGTTCAATAGGTACAGGTGTGCCGTGTTTCGACATTTATAGCGTTGCTTCATGTATCACTTTTACTATCTTCCACAGTGAAGAGCTTTTCCATCGTCACATGAAGACCCATGTTGGAGAGCGAAATTACGTATGTGGGACGTGTCTCGATGTGTTTTTAGACAAGCAGATCTTTGATAGACACGCATGCTCTTTTTCGACTGCTAAAAGGATTCCCAAACCCAACGAAACACAGGTGAGTGCCGTTTGTGATAAAATTAGGCTAGTGCTAGTCTAATCGTGTCTTAATTCGGTTTCATTCCTGTTCAAGCAGCGCAGCTGTTATCGTGCAAATGAAGACAAATCTACAGCAAATAATTTTAGTCTGGGATGTGATGATGAGTCCAGCAGCTGTTTACAATCGCTTCAGATCGAAATTCTCGACCCTGTGGAAGATCCAGTGGCTCCCGACAGTAGTGAACTATTTCAAGACATCTTAGAATGAATTTTATTCTACAGGTGTAAATTTTGTTTAACGCATGCCATCCATATGCCAAATAAGAGAAGCTACAGTAGCTGCTACGTATTTCCGTACATCTTATAATTGAGTGATTTTGAATTAAGAATACCTCTTGTTCATCCTTTGGCAAACTTAGCGCCACAAAACCTGAACAAGGAGTTTCTGTTATTCATTTGCATACAAAATGCATACAAAAAGAATAGCAAAAAATGTCTTGATGGCGGCTAGGAAACCAAAAAATAAATATAAAATTACGTAGGCGGGAGTTTTCGTTTGTTTAAAAAAATAATTTGTATTAATCCTGAGAAACTGGTTCTTCCCTGCAATGGTTTACGAAATAGAAGTGCTGGCTGGTTGGCTTGTTGCATTTGCATACGTGAGAGCAGATCCGTTTGAAAGATTAAGCAAAATTGAATAATTAGGTTTCTATCATCTGTCACACTAGTATGGTGCTATCTGCTAGCTGCTCGTTATTGGTT
>JXXA01011750.1:0-14396 GCA_000956255.1 Anopheles punctulatus | reverse complement strand
TTGTGAACGATATCCCGGACGTCGTCGTGTCGTGTCCCTCGAACATGAACGTGTCCACCTCCTCACGAATGTCCGCCGTACTGAGCGGCTTTCCGTCGATCGACACCTTCAGCAGTTGATCGAGGAAGGTGTTCTTGCGCTTCGAGTACAGGTCGTCCTCGTTCACGTCGAACTCTTCCTTTCCGAGTCCTTTTTCCTGCGCCAGCTGTGCACGCCGGCTTTCGATGACGGAGTTGGTGAAATGGTGCAGCTTCTTGATCACACGTCCCTGCTCCCGTGCGAACGGGTACAGGAAGAACAGCGACGGGAACTGACGCAACAGGCTAAAGACACGCCGCAAGAAAAACACACTCATCTGTTTGACAGCCTGAGCGTACTCGTTGTTTGGGTCATCCTGGGCGTGGATTCGAACTCCCATCGAAGTTGCTGGGGATGTTGGAAAAACGTTTCTATAACTCAAACATCACCTCACCAACTTCCTATCACCTTACCACAAATACTATCCAGCGCGTACAGTGTCACATAGTCGTAGATGTCAAACTCTCCCTTACCGACGTGCTTCTCCAGCTTCGTCACCAGCACGTCCGCCTCCTCGTTGAAAACATCCATGAACTGATCCAGTATCTTGAAGTGGAATGCGGGCGTGATAATCTTACGCCGCTGGAACCACTTTTCACCGAACGAAATCAACAGCCCCGTTCCCAGCCATGGCTCTAGATAATCATATACAAACGATTTCTTCGTCGTTTTCGTCAACAGTATCTTCTCCACATTCTGAGAGCTCGAAAGATCCAACACAAGATCGTTGAACGCACCGATGATGGCTACATCCTGGCCGTAGCGTTTGTGAAGTCCAACGACTATGTCAAAGATATCTGAAATCGAAGACTCGCAGTTGATGGCACACCTTTCTGCGCAAACAATTCACCCAAACGTACCTGGAATGCTCTTGTTCTTAAACATACGGAACGATCCGAGAAAGTAGTCCGTTTCGGGACCGCCAAACTTGTTCCGTATCGCCAGCAGCTTCTGCCGCTGTTGATGGTACTTTAGCAGCAGATAAGCCGCACACCCGACCAGCAGCGTGACCAGCCAAATCATTTCCAATCCGACACGAGCTCTTCGCTCTACGAACGACACTTATCAACTGACGCGCGCAAACGCAAAAAGCAGATGTATTTGGATTTAGACTGGACAACGTTATCGTCCGACCGAAGGGGGTCAAGACAGATAAAGTCTTATCAAAGCAGGCGAATAAGCGTTGATTTGTGTTATCATTGCTGTGGTGTGTAACTCAACACTACTATCAAGTGCTTAACAAGGTGTTCAACATGCTTCGGTAGTTGAATTACGAAGACTAATTGAAGTATAATAAGCGCGATGATTTCGGATGCATTATCGTTCAACGAATGACAGATTATGGATGCAATATCGTGGTTTCAAAGTGCAACTTTACTTATCGATATAAAAGACGGCTGTTTTTGTTGTTTTAAATGTGTAAATGTGTGTTTATCTCAACACAAACATCAAGTAATAAAAGTAGAAACATAAAAGAAAATATTAAACTGGATTCATTACAAGCGCCATCTACTTGAAAATTAATGAACTACCTGAAGCGTGCGATTGTTAAATCACATTAATTTATCCTGCTCTCCTCATCGACTGCACTCTTTGCGTCCTTAATTATGCAGTTGAAGTGCAGATCCTTACGACACGCCGTTTTATCTTTAATACGGGCGGTCGCCAGCCGTTGTCGCTGGGACGAGTGGCGCATCGCAAAATTAACAACGCAGAACGCAAAATCCCCACATCGAAAACCAAATTTTTACCTCATTCTCCCCAAACGTCTCCCTTTGGGGTAGGGTTCGCAAGCGAATGTAAGTGATCTTTCCCCCGCTTAATTTAGTAACAACTGCACCGAGCACTCTCCATATTGCATCGCTTTAATCTTTTTCGCTTCCCCAAGTTTCTTCTTAGTATCCACTCGTTACTGCATGCAGCGGTTACTTGCCGAGTGGAGTGTAAACGATACGATGTAATAATAATACTTCAAAAATAATGCCCGATCTCATTTGCACATCTGTCTGTCGGCAGGAAGATGGGAATTGCGTGTTTTTTTTTTGGTTTAATTTGGCTCAACGACACATTAAGACGAAACAATTTCCTCTGCTTCAAGCGATCGAACGTGCATGCATCCTCATGTTGTCACCATTATAGCAAAATAACAGGCTCCTCCACTGTTGCCTTTCCATGCATGTTACGTTTTGGCTTTGACGTTTCGATAAGACGTTGGATGAAAATTTTCTCTTAAATTTTCATTCAACCTTTCATCTTAACTGCTGCTGGGTGTGGACTCACGCAAAACCATTCCGTATGTGGTTTTTCTTTTGATGATAAATGCAACTTGCCGAACAATACTGGGAGATAAAACCCACAGCACACTCAAGCCGTTCCGCCCAACGATAGGCCTTAAGCCGCAACCTCAAAAAACATATGCACATGCAAGGCTCGCAGGATATGCAAACAGCACAATGCACAGTCTGTACTGAGCCCAGCTTGCCGTACAGAAAAAGAAAAGATGAGATTGAAAATCGCTCGAACCTCTGGCACCTCGGAAGCATGTGGCAATGTTTGCGTTTTTCATTATCTATTATCCTACGCCGTGTTTGACGTACGGAAGGATCAGAGCGGAAGGAATCGGTCCTATCAAACGTGCGCCAGTTGGACACCAGCAGCAGCGGCAGCAGTATCGCAAGCAACTGAAGAAATCCGAAAAGTATGCCAAAAAAATCCTCATTTCATTCGATTCTCGCAGAAAAAAAAACCCGAGTTTTTCCGTTCCGATGGAACGGGATAAAAAAGGGAAAATAAAAACCCTGAAAAAAAGGTCCGATTTTCACATTATCCATCAAAACGCCTTTGTTGCGGTCCCGTGCCGGGATGCGCTTCGATGCAGGCTTTTTATGCACTTTTTCGCCCGGCACACGAATCAATTTTTCTTTTGTTTGCCTTTGTCCGGTAGGTGTGTGTGAGTTTTTGGTGTAAAACAGATTGTCTGCAGAGGAGTTGCATGAGGAAAAAGGTTGAAATCATACCACGTTTAGAGTGAGTCTTTTTTTGTTGTTGTCTGTTTAAGCCGTCGCAACATCCGGATTGTTTTTTTTTCTCTCCTTTGTATACGTATGTATGTGTTGTGCTCCCCGTGCTCATCTCGAATGAGAAAACAAAGGACACACCAGTAGCTCGGTGCTAGGATGATTTGTGGCAAGGATATTATTCACGCTTGATTTATGGCGCTTCCGATTGCACCAAGGGAGAACGAATGACGTTCGATTTTAATCCGAATATCATAACCGCAACCGCTGGGGAGGAGCGGAACGGATTCGTTTGATAATTTCCGGAGACACGGCTGGTGAGGGGAATGCCTGCGGGGCCATCATGTGTAGCCGTTCGTATTTGCTGTTGCAAAATTCATTGATGTTGATGGTATCTTGCAAGATGGCACTAGAAGTTTGAACATCAAACAAGCAAAACATTGTTTCTGTCCTAAACTAATGATTAATATACGAATCTGTGTGAGGAAATGATTTCAAATTGTCATAAAATTTTTCATCGCAACAGTCACTAATTCCGTTTTACCCTGAAATAAAATATGATTCTGACTAATTATTGCACTATTATTCGCATCATTTTCTCGATCATGATTTATATTTCAGCCTAAATGTACGCAATCGGGATTACAAACAATAAATACCCTCACGATGAAAGAACTTAAACTTATTATAAAAAATATAAAAATTAAATCCTAAAACCTTAACCATGAACAGCCTTTGATCGTGCTAATCACGATTGAATAGATGCATTTTGACTGAGCAGAAGATTAAGCCTCCACTGTCTTGAAATATTAATGAGTGCTGCAATGTCGTAAATATTGAATGAAAATTCTACCTAAACGGCTTCGGCATCGGTTGCGACCTATTGTTTTTACATTGTTTACCTATCCACGCTTGATTAAACGCCGGATACGGCCGATCAGAAAGTCAATCACTCCGCAAACAAGTGTTTGCTTAATCTTGCGGCTCGAAACTTCAAAACCCACATCTTATTTACACACGCTTTAGCTTTTCTTTTCACCAATAATGTCACCCCCGGTACCGTGCAAGGCCGATGCATCGGATCGATAAGCAGGAATTTGTCTTCCCAGATGCCGAACAAAGAAAGCACAGATTCTCCGGCGCCCGCTGGAGGAAATGGAGTGCCCAGTTGGCAGTTGGTTTGCTGCATCAGCAGCTTGTTTGTTCTTCATGGTGCAACGCTCGACAAGAAAGTCCTTACGAGCAGCAACGTTTACTTTTTCATTATTGTTTTCCGCTCGGCGTGGCCGGTGCTCGTATGTGATGCCATCTGCCAAGACGGTAAACCGGACCGGAGTGGGTGCTTTGTACGTTGGTCGATTCGTTAGACATACCGGCCAAGGGTCAGTTGGCAACGGAATATCTTATGGGCCAGCTGATGCTCAGCTTGCGGACCAATTCTATTTATTACGCTTGTCACAGATCCTCGTCGGGCGAGACGGGTACGACCTTTTCTCTGTCCTCTTAAGCTTTCTTCGCTTGGCAGAGTCTTCTGAGTCTTCTCTTCTTTGCCAAGCGCTCTCGTTATTGAAATTATCAAACCCATAAAACAATCTACACTCCGTTGGATGGGAAGACCGGGACCGGGTATTGAATGAAATCGATCAGATAATAGAATGGATGCAGCGCAATGCAGCAGTCGAGCTGGCATGCCGGGTAGCATATGGCTTGTGATGGCATCAAGAAGGCAGTGCAGGAGATAGGCGCTTACCAAGAAGCTATTTGTTCGAAAACTATTCAAAGATATACTACATACTCCACTCCAACTCGTTTGCTGGATGATTCACATTGCATTCATAAGTGGATCATCTTCTCGGCTGAAAATTGATACTTGTTAAACATTTCTGCTTTAAATTTCATCACTACTTGATTAAAAATTCCTAACTCATCATTGTCTTTTTCTTCCTTCCAGGTAACTATCATCGCAATTGGATGTTGAACAACCAAACATCGTTTTCCAACGTTTTTCGTTTTGCAAAGTAAATATTAAACAATTAGTCTTACGGTGGAAGTTTATATTCACATGGTACAGAACAGCCATGTTCGAAACATAAGTAATTTCGAAGAACTCCCAAAGCCAGCTCTTTAAAAGCCAGCCGGGAAAACAACCGAAGCTATTTTATGGTACGTAAAAGACACCGCCGCATCCCTTACGAAGAACAATGCACGCCTCCGGGGCAAGAAAGTTGCTCGTCCTCTGCCAACTCTCCCGGACCAAAAACCGACGTTCATTAAAACGGAAGCGGGGCGAAATTCAAGCCTGATTCTTCAATTTTCCAACTGTCACCTTGCGGTCTTTCGTAGCCGCAATAATCAGCCTTGGGGTGGACTTACCTGCTGCGAGTTTAATTGGATTGCGTTTAATTATCCATTAGGCAAAGTTTGGACGGCAATTTCCTGGACCCAAGCCCGCCAGGATGATAGCGCCTGGCGTGCCCAGCCAACCACTACGCCTCTCGAGTTCGACTGACCGTGGCAACGGTTAACCCTCGAGGGAAGCGTGGCTCTGACCGCACAGGTTAAAGTCATCGTTTGGAACGTCTTTTCTACTGCTACATCATCATCATCATCCGGGCGGACTATGTTGAAGTACATGCACCGCGGGGTGATTGTGACAATTTATATCTTCCACGTCCACTGGAACACCGGTCAGAGTCGCCATTCTTCAGAAAGCTTCTCCTGCAGGCTTCAAAATCGATTTAGATTAAATCGATAGAAATTGATATATTGGCTAAATAAAGTCGTCTTCTGCAGTGTGTCGTCTCACACAGCGCTGAAGATGCTTAACACCACTAGCACCGAACGGGACGAACGGTGTCCGGTAAACCGCAGGCAGAATTTCAATGAGCTCACAGTTGTCACTGGGCACGTCGTGTTGGTCAATTCGCCGGGGAATCTGCACTGCAGCATAATTTGTGTCCAGAGTTTGGACGTTCCGTTCTAGCTCACCACGATCTCGGAAGATGGATGAATTTTCCAGCGCTGGTACGAAGCCGGTCTGCTTGCTTGGAGTATCTCTCGAACGATGATCGATTCGAACACCGAACTTTGCCATTATTACTATTATGTTGATTCCAATTTGGAACCATCGAACAATTTTCAAGTCATAAAGTTGAACCGACTCAATGCTCCGTTCCGAAATGGACTTCGAACGAGCACCGGGCATCATCTTTCACCCATGAAGAGTGTCTCCGTAATGAGGGTTGATGGTGGTCAAAATCGAACGCCCGTACTTATCCGACCTCATAAGCTCGAGGTTTTTGCTCGCCTAATGATGGGAAATAAATTTTGACATGCAAAAAGTTCGCATCCGTACGTCGCAAGGGCGCCGGAGACACAGTGACAGGCCAAGGCAAAGCAAACATCGTTCGACAATGGTGGCACGCAACGCTCGGTCCGCACCGGGGGGACGGTGCGGTGTGTGGTGCGAGATGCAAACGAACGTGATCAAATGAAGTTGGCTCATTTATCTGCTGTGTCCTGTTCTGAACGAACTTTTCTGAACTTTCCAGCCCGAGGCACCCCCTTAGGCTGCCCCATCCGTTCGAATGTGTTTGAGGTTTGTTTGTCTGCTAACGAGCGTAAAGGACACACCCCCGTAAAGGAGTCCCCGGATGGCATTGTGTGTATGTGCCCCATCCTACCACCTCCCGCTTCCATGCGTGTGCTGCATCTGCATCGGCCCATGCACTTTCCCGGCGTGGAGAACGGATGGTGATGCTTTGATGATGCGGTTTCGGAGTCGTACGGCCAAAGTCATAATAGGATTGAAGCTTTCATGGTAGTTTTTTTTTTTGCTATCTTCTCTTTCGTACAGCAAGTATCGTTCCTGCCACTGGGAGAGACAATTATGCGGGGGTTTGACAGTATACTTTGTTTAGTTGGGAACGGATACATTTCTGTCTTCTGGCATGCTGGTTGAGGGACGGGCTTTTTTAACATCCGCACACTGGAGCACGATTATCGTTCACGTTCAGCTGGGGAAGGCAAGATGCAAGTGCGGCTAACGAGCGTCTGTTTTAGGTTGTAACATCGGGCAGCAGTTGAGTTCAGTTGTGTTAGCGCGCTAATTGCCGTAGAGCTTTGCTAATTGAATAAAATAATTAGCAGTTTGCGAGACTAGTTCCAGAGACAACTGTTTCGATTTATTTGTTACACATTTCGATGCAAACTTTGTCCACTGGTGAGCAATTTAGAATGTTGTTAAATGAATCGTTAATTTGTGGTTTGGGAAATTAGTTTTTCTTCGAAAGCTTAACAAGAGCCTGCAGTTCATAGCACCAAGCTCAATAAAACATTCGATGTCGATATAACAGCAAAATAAGCATGTCAAGCATCCTTAGGCGCAAGGATACTCAAGACGCAAATCAGTTCATTGGAAAGAGATAGCGATGAAATTATGCCCATTTTGTTTATCTTTTGATACTCTCGTCAAAATTCGCTCACATAAATTGTTGTTTTCTGGTAACAAGATGCAAAGAACCCATTTCCCATGACTCATGCCACTGGTATATACACATCCTACCGGGTTTTATTATTCATTTAGCAGGCTTTTAGTGCGGATCCTTCCAGACATTATCCCCTTTTATGATGCTCCCCTTTTCTTCACTAGCTCGGAAGCTAGGAGACCAATCTTCACTCGCTGCACGCTGTACAGAACGATGTGCGAGTGTCTACAATTAGCCATCCGCCATGTATCGGGCTACGTTATGTCCTGTGGGCGTCCCGCGGGAGGACGTGTGTTCGGCGCGTCCGAAATCCCCGGGACAACCATTATACACATTGTCTTTTGCCGTCGCGTTCGGCAACCCATCCACCCGGCCTGTAATCCTATCGCTTACAGCTGAGCACATTTTAATCCCAACGTCCGCTTTTCGCCATATCGTTTCCGGCCCGGTGCCGGTGTTTGTCGTTCTTGTCCGGGCCGCGCCCCGGGATGGATGGAAAGCCGGAGCAAAAGACATCCCGGCTCCGGCTTAATCGTCTGCCAAATCTTTTAATCTCCATTCTGTGTGCTTCGCTCATTGCCACTAATGTTCTAATCCCGCATTGTTTTAAATTAATAATCTCATTTCATATTCCCAGTTATGATTTCATTAACTGGCATCCTTTATCCCGCATCGGTGCCGGGGAGCTGCCCGTAATCTACTCGCGGAGAAGTTCCTACCGGAGGCTCCTTCTACCGGAGCCTCCTTGAACATAAGCCAATGCCACATTACGCCGCCGACCGAAGATGGGCGGCATACTGCGGCTGGTTAGCCCGTTGTGGGTCACACTGCAGCGCGCCTCCGAGAGGCATGCCGCAGTATTGGACGGGAGAAGTCTCCCGTCTCTCTCCAACCTTACCCCAAAATCGACGGGTGGAGCAGCCTAACGAAGTCATTAGCATAAAACCGTAATGTGTCCCAATTAATCATAATGTGAAAAGTCTGCTTGTCGGTGAATAAATTAGACTCCTCCTTCCGGGCCAGCC
This sequence comes from Anopheles punctulatus, assembly GCA_000956255.1. Classification (NCBI taxonomy): domain Eukaryota; kingdom Metazoa; phylum Arthropoda; class Insecta; order Diptera; family Culicidae; genus Anopheles; species Anopheles punctulatus. The sequence goes on along the minus strand of JXXA01011750.1, from coordinate 5,789 downwards.
GCTAACGGTGGTCGGTTTGGGCCATGGCGAGCGTGAAATGTTTAATTCATACCGCATTTTCCAAAGAAAGTGAACGATGGTTCCTCCTGGGGACCAGCCACTGTAGGAAAAGCTGGCAGAGCATGTTCTCCGGCGTGGTCAGGGCTCTCAAATGTGTGTTTGTGTTTTGTGTAATGAAACCCACCGAGCACGCTAAATAAACAAATGAACTCGCGAATACTTTGTGAACCCGCTTCGCGCCTATGTTGTTTTTTTTTTGTCCGCGAAAAAATGTGCAAAACATAATAGCGCGTATTAGGCGATCGAATGTCAACACTTGGGTCGTGAAATGTACTATTATTTATTGCGCTTCGTTTGCAAAACACGAGCACTGAACCGTGTGCTAATTTGTTGAAATGATAATTGTAGAATATGAAAGGTAATTTGGTACGTTGCAACTCGTAAAGGTAAACATCATCAATGATTTTGGAGAAATTTATACAAATGTTTACATTGCATACCTTCAGGCGCAAATACCATGTTTTATTTAATTACAATAATATTTCTTGTTGTGTAAGCTGCTAAGTACATTATGCACAGCAAATTAACCGTATCCAGTTATTTAGTACATTTTAAGATATGTTTTAAAACTCAACTTGCCATTGCTGACGACTTGTTATGGAACCACTTCTTATTATTTCCATTCCAAAATCCTTTACAACCACACCTCTGAAGCACATTTCACCGTACGCTTGAGAGCCACTTTAGCCACCACGCTAGTGAAACTTTTGCTTTCCGCACGATAACAATACAACGCACTCGAAACACCCAACCCCACCAGCCGAAAAGTGAGCTTCACCGAACACGCCCGACACGCATACACCAACGCTCGTGACATTTTCCAAACAATTTTCCCGCTCCTCCTTCGCACTGCGCACGAAAATGGCTCCGCCACGGTTGAGTATCCAAGCTGATTGACGACGTACATTATTCCAATTGTCACACTTAATCCGCCGGTTCGGAATTGATGGAAGAAATCGCATCCCGTGGCTCCGGTGTGGGTTGAGAAACGAATGCGCTCCCGGGGAACGCTGCTCGCCCGGCAAAACTCGCCCAAACCGGAATGCGAAAGTGCGGATTTAGTGCGAAGCGCTCGTGTATTTTGTTCCAAACCGGGAAGCATGTGAGGACATTTTCTGTTTTCCTTTTCCATCGGCGAAAGCCGGTACCTCCTCACTCATCGCCTTCCCCACCCGAATGTGGCTGCTCACGTCACATCGCGAGGACAAATGTGTTTTTGTGCGAGTGTGTGGCAGGACGCGGGCTTCGCTTTACGCCACACACGGGAGGGTTGCACGACTCGAAAGTCGGGAATTAAATGGAGGCGAAAAGTCTCTCGACTTTGCACTCTTCCCCGCGACTCTGCGCCATTGCGACGTTTTGGGACTAACACACGCGGGAAACGCGACGATAACGATGACACTTGGCGAGCACTTGCTTTACTCCTAAGCGACGGAAATGGTTAGAATGTGGAATCGGGCTGGATGAATGAATGGTTCCATGCGTCACCCGCGACGAGACACTGGCAACTGTGGCTCGTGGCCACAAGTGAGTGCAAATAGAAGATATGTACATTTGGCAGTGCGCTTCACATGAATATGATACTCACGGGGGAAAAGTAAAACTATCGAGCAAAGTTTGCAAGTGTGCAAATTGCAAAACAATTGAGCGATTAAAGTTTCTTTTGCTCACGCGTAACCGATTGAAGAAGAAGCAAGCTATGTGGGACTCATACAAGGGTAGTCATAATTTGTAAACAAATGTTCGTTCCGAAATGAGCAACGGAAAGTGAAGTAATAAAATCATTGTAAATACAATATAAACAAAGCCAATTTTAGGAGCGCGAATTGCATACTTTTCAATTTCAAATTAAAGAACGCCATTAAATTTGGATTTAAAATGTGTACATTTAGCAGATTCAAAATGTCCTGGTCTTGATTTGAGTATTTTTAAATTCAAAGTTGTCTCGATAAAAAGCCAAAAAGCCGTCAAACCAGAATTGATTAAAGACACATATGCTCAAAGACTGCTCAATTTAACACCTTCTTCTACAATTCTGACATCCATAATAATCATTCCACTACATCCTACTACCGAGAATCACAATCACTTCAACAACCAGCTCAAAGCGTCTCAGCTTCCCAACGGGAGCCATCAAACCTCCCTCCCCACAAAAACGTATGCAAATCCACCACAAGCTTCCCTCCGGAAGCGGGAAGATTATTCAAATTGCCACACCCAGCGAAACGCGCCGTGCCACCTTGCATCGCTATCCCCGCAAGACGATGGCAGCATCTTCAGCAGTCAAAAACTTCCCACCCCGCCACAACACACACGCCAACTCTCAGACAATTAGATATGACACTGTTTACATTCTCAAGCACTATTTATTCCCGTAATTGAGTGCAAACAGATCGACGATAAGACGCTGCGCTGCTCGGCGAAACCGGAGGAGCCTTTCGGGACAGATTTTACGCGTACTTTGTGTCGCGTGCGTCATATCCTTCTCGATGTTTGTACGAATGATTTCAACGAATTTGACATTCCGGGCGAGCGTTTGTCTTGCACGGGGACGTTAGTCGGTTCGGTTAACAACAATAATTCCCAAAAATTCCCATCATGATCACATGCACCAGTCGCGATGGCGTTTTGCAAGGGGTAGAAAGTTTCCCTATTCTATTTGGGTTTACAATTTGCACCGATCGTATCGTGTGTGCTAGCGTGGGTTCAACATCGTGTTCTCCTGGCAGCCAGAAATGACAGTCCAACCTGCCCGAGTTCCATCATTCCCTAGCAAGTTTTCCCCAAGCTGAACCACCGCTCTCGCCGCCGAAAAGTTACCAAAGGAAAAGGGAAATTAATTAGAAATAATTTATGACCATATTTACAGCGAATAGGAGAACTGCGGTGTGGTTTTTCTCGTCCCTTTCGGGTCCCCACCAGCCAATTCTCTTCCGAGTCGCGTTGGGCACGCGGGAGGGAATATAAAATTTTACGACCATTCACGTCATGCATCATGAACGCAATAAATCCTGGCCAGTGTATTTGCTTAATTAAACTTGAGCACTTACTAATTCCACCGCACTGCTCGACGATCGAACGGAATCCCCCCGAGCTGCTGCCTCGAGTGCGCTCCGCCATCGTCCCACGACTTGGTTGCTAGCTTTTGTTGTAATCACGAAAACGGGAAACGGAAAAGGGAGAGTGGCAGCAGGATTACTTCAACGTCAAATGTGACGTGTCCCGGGCCTTGACAACTCTCGAAAAACTTCTCTCCGCCCAACACAAACAGGCGCAGCGGTTGGAGGGTCAAAATTTTAAAAATTCATTATCTTGGATGACGAACTTTTCTCCTGCAAATCATCGTCCTCATCATCATCCCGTCCGCTGGCCGGTGGACGGTGGTACTTGTTTACGAAACATTAAGCAACCGGGGATTCGGCACGATTGGCTTTAAAATACGCTCCGTGAGCGACCAGTACCCGGTGGACCGTCATCACAAATAGTTAATCCTGCCTCTTGCCGGCGAAACGAGGAAGCACACCTGCACTTTAAAAGATAGCCGGACGACTGCTCCCGGGATCAACTTTGATCCCAGCGAAAATACTCAACAATTTCAGCATTCGGACCATACCGAACCTTTCTATTTCAATATCTCTCTCTCTCTCCATACAACCGGTACCGGTTCGAAGGGGGCTGTGGGTGTGAGCTCGAGTGCACCACCGACTTACTGGGACGTGCCTCGAGTAGCCCGTGCACGGAGGAACGATAAACTTCGCTCCACAACAATCCATTCTTACGTGGAAAGTTTTGAAGAAGATTTTTCCCCACTCGAAGATATTTTATATTTAAAATGCTTCAAACTATGCTGCAGCATTCTTACGAGATTGAGAATGCGATGAGATGAAAGTTTCCTCAAGTATAATTCTGACGAAGAAAACCTCTCCCCTTCCCATCCACACAGTTTCATACATGATTATCTCACACGGGAGGTAGTGAACAAATGACTCGATTCTCCTTTTCATTTATTCATCGATTCAGATCATTAGCATTCCTCTGGCACGAGATCAGTTTCAGGAGTGCTGCACCGAACGGTGTTGGCAAAGAAAACGCTTGTCGATGAAACTCATCAAATTTTCTACGATTATGCAAAATTCATGCTTGCTCATTCTTCTGGCCCGGACCGGTTCAGATTTCGTCGGATTTTTTTTTTTTCAACCCGACGCTTTGCTCCATCCGTCCCCGGCACGATCCGCCGATTTAGCATCGTAAACTCTGCACGAAGTAAATAGATGGTGTTCTGAATTTCTTCTCCTTCAAAAGCCAACTCTTACGCCTTATCATGGCACCCATTGATTATTTTGGGAATTTTTCCCATGCCTTTGAGAGAAGAGCACTGTGGGAGTGCGTTGGACAAGTTTGCGATTTTATTTTTGTAAACTCAAAACATTATGTTATTCTATAAATATTCGAATTTATTTACATCTCTCCAGGTAACAAGAAAATAGTTTAACCATCCTTTAATAGTATTTAAACAAATTCTACAATCTAAATACTCTTTTAAATCCCAACGTGTGGCCCTGCAGGCATGTTCCCTAAGTGGCACATCGATACAAGACCGCTCCTGAAGCTGCTCCCCAATAGGTAGATTCTTATCCGGCCATCGTTTCCCGAACAACACGAAAAAGAGAGAGGTTGGGCCCGGGAAGCAAACCAGATGATTTCTGCCGCACCCAAACGAGAAGGCAAACCCATCTAACAAATCTCGATTGTGCCAGGTTCCATTATCCTTTTACACACGCATCACGTGGCGAACGGGGCGGATCATGAGGACGAGAGCGCGTCAAGAGGTTCTGCGGCATTTGGCGGCTGAACAGGAACACGTCGGAGAACGTTTCGACCGTAAGCCGTCGGCCCGGTCGGAGGCATGTGTACGTGTGGTTCACATATATTTTATAGTGCAAGTAGCTCGCGGACGCCTGGGTGCAGGAGAGAATTTATCTTCCCCGAAATCGATTTCGGTTGCTTCGCCTTGCTTTCGCACACATTTTCACACGTTTCACCCTGACCTTTCCCTGCTGCCTGGCGGCTTTCTATCGGAATGAAATAGCATTCTTCACGAGGCGGTAAATTCACCGTGAAATTTCCATTCTCAGCTCGCAGTCTAGCATCCGGTAAGAAGGATTTAAAATTCACCTGCAGGCACCATCGTCGCCACCGTGTGTCCGCATACAGTCAATAAGCTCGTCTAACGCTCTGTTGCTGTCTAGCGCGATTGCATACATTTAGGCGTCCGGTGCATCCGCCGGGTAGTAAACCCGATTGTTTACACATCTTTAAACAGCGGCAAGACCGGGGATAAATGTTCACCCAACTAGCCACAAACAAAACCCCATTGAATCCGGCCCGGATCGGTTCGCATGCCTTGCTGCTGTGTCGCTCCCACGGCGGAAAGTGCGCAAACCGGGCAACAAATTTTCGTCGATACTTACGCCGACTGTCTCCGTACTCGAGGCCTGCAGCGTTTGACATCGTTTAGATAAGCTGAAAATTTATATTTAAATTTCAAATTAAAGGATCTCCCCCTCGAGGGAGACGGGTCCGGAAAGCCGAAAAACTGACTCCCTGGCTGAAGTGGCTGGCTGGTTGGCTGAGCCTACACCCGGATTCACCGTGATCCAACTCGGTTGGAATACTTGATAAGATCGCTGCGGGCTAATTTATACAAAAGTACCAGTCCCCGTAACACA
>JXXA01011749.1:0-20837 GCA_000956255.1 Anopheles punctulatus | reverse complement strand
ACCCGTTGCATGGGATGTAGAGTTTCGGTACCGAGCGTATTTTAGGTGAGCAATTATTTCGCTGAGCTGAACACCGTGTTGCGGGGAGCAAGGCACCTATACATGGTGAGTTGAGTGTGTAACATGAGTGTGCCAAGAGGGAAGCGGAGGTGGTTAGAGAGACATGCGCGCCCTCGATGGTGACTTAGGAGTTTCGCTTTTCAAATGCGAATTTCTGTGCGCCACCGAGGGGGTGTTGGTTGAACAGCAGAAAAGTCGTGTATGCAAATATGCTGCGCGCGCCCGGGGTTTGCGTGTTTTGCAGTTAGTTCTCCGGTCACCGGCACCCCATCCATTACGGGCCGGTGATCCGGACTACTTTGTGCTCGGCTTCCGAAATATGTTCTTGGCCCGAGGGAAGGGCGATGTGGCGCAAAGATGGAACTTTGCCCGGGACCGGCGGGTTGGTGTGTACCACTTTTGAGGCGTTTGCTATTTCGATGCCCTTGGCCTCCCTTGTGTTTGCTGGTGTGTGTGTGTGTGCGAGCGCACTTTTTTGCGCCACAGCACGAGAAAGCGTGATGATCTCGATTTTCTTTTCCGTACAAAATTTCCATTCTCATAAATAAAGGCGATCGCCGGTGTGTGGTGGGGCGTAGAGCCAAACTACCCACCCCGTCACTTTGACGTCACTTGGTGGATAGGTCACGGAATCCTGGCACACAGGACGTTGGATAAGGTGTCGAAAGAAAACGTCGTGGGAACGTGGATAATGTTTATGCTAATTTAGTTGCCTTTAGGAGAAGTACACGCAGTCGCAGTGAGGAAAGTAAATGGAGAAATTAATTAGGAAACTCAATGTGAGAAATGAATAATTTATAGAAGATATGAATTCTTCTTTCAAAAATTCAACACCTTCCAATAGAAAATAGAATGAGTTAGAAAAAGCATCGAAAATGCACGGAACGCCTACCAGATGTCATTAGATCCGTGTTTCCACCAGCTGCGAACCGTTCTCGAAGCTTTCGGCTGTCCACAATGGTACACAACACTGCCAAGGCACCATAACTGGTTCAACCACCCTAACGAGGTGGCTCGCAAATATGGCAAGGACAAATGCTACACTCGTTGGTGGCGCTCGCGGAGGAAAATGGCAAAAAATCACATGCCGCACCAGCTACTTCCAAAACCTTAAGCTACCCGAATGCCCGGCGATCGATCGAGTTGGAGCGCGACGGCGAGGGGTTGCTGTGGTGGAAATCCATCGAAAGTGGAGGTTAAAGCCTGCTTAAAGGTACTCAAAAATAAGTGAAAGGAGCACAAAAACACAGTTGTGTATGGGTACTTTTATGTTGCAAGCTTATGCTCATGCCACTGATGGCGTTCGCAGTGTTTGTGCTGAGCAGGTGGTGAGATCGGTTTTTGAAGGGCTTCGGAAGAATCGGGCGAAAGAAAGTTCGCGTGGGTCGTGGCTTTGCGTGTATGCGCGTGTTCCGTGTGGGAAAGTTCGCCCGATAGGATGACCTTGAAGTACTAAACCCTACCATCGATGTTACTATCGCTCGATTGAAAAGCGAAATTATGTCCCAAAGCCTAACCTAAAAAAACTTCACACAGATGACTGCTTTGTTAAAAAAAAAACACACAAAACGAGGGTGTGTTTTTGTTTTCATTCTCTTCTCAAGCTGTTTCCGGTTATGAGTCCACGCGCCGTGTGTGCCTTGTGCGAGGGCTCTAAAGCCGGCGATCGAATCCATCGACAGCACTGGTGAGGTTCCGAAGAAGGAGATCAGTAAAGTGTTGCGCATTCGTGCCCGATAAGGCAAGGCTACGAACGCCGGAATGACGAAAGTGATTCGATGAGATCGATGAATGAATCACCTCGCACACCGTCCCGTAGACGCGACGCTGGACACAACCACTACCACCTCCGGTCCCCTAGATGTGAATAACTTCGCTGCGGAGTCGCGAATCACTAAATTGTTTCACGCAAACCAGCGACAAGGTCATCTCAGAGGAGCCGGTTGTATGTTTGCGTGTATCCGGGCCTGTGCCACTGGCTTTATGATGTATTGGTGTATGGTCCCAGCGATTGGACGGCATTGTACAACTCGCCGCCTCCTACCTTGGACCGGAGTGGAGTCGCGACAGATCGCGTAACCTTTCCTTGAGTGTCTCTAGTTTGAAGATAGATGCACAACAACAAATCATAAAAAAGCGAATCACGTGGTGCCGTCGAGACGTGTCGATTGGAAGAGTCCTTGTTGGGAAACTTCTGCTGCGACTCGGAGTGCTGCTACCAGCTGCAGCTTTTCCCACCGACGACGACTGAGGTGAAATTTTCTCAGCGAATGTGTTGATAGCTTACTTCTGGCTCGTTGCTCCGTGCGGTGGTAAAAGCATAATTATGATTAGCTAATTTTCCTCCCCGATGCTTCCCATTTAGCACACCCAGCCTACCTGATAATGGTCCAGCCGGCTGGGGCCCGGCCGGGTGGTGTCTGTTCGGGGTTTGGATTATAGTTTTGCTGCTCCTCGGCTAGCCAGTGATTCATTGGGTAGGCATCGAGGTTGCGGGCCGAGATTGGTTGGTGATAACAAGTAGTCAGGCCTTGACCGGTAGGGACCACTTAGTCGAGCCTGGGTCTGGGCAGTACAACTACCGCTTTTACCCGGTTGGGAATAAAATTAGTAGGACGACGGGTATCCATTAGAGATCATTATGATGGACCCTCCTTCGCGTCAGGTTGTTGTTTTCCGTTTACGGCTTGGAAGTGTAAGCCCGCACGCGCACACACACATGACTATTGTTGGGTAATTTCGTTTTCATCGCTCATGTCACACGCATCTCGCACAGACACATGTAGATGAGGATCTACTACCAGTGGGCGCACGGTCCTGTGTGTAGGCTCCACACCTCGGCGCACAGTAATTGCATTTAAATGCGCCGATTGCTTCGCCGGATGAATTTCGTAATTGGTAAAAATTGGTTCGTCTACTCTTTAGCTCCCCGTCGCAGTCGCACAATGGTTGAACGCGCTTGAACGTGTGACACCTCCGCGGGTCTTTCGATTTGCATGAACCGCTCCACTCACCTACTTAAACCGGCGCTGATATCTTGGTCATGCCGCTCATGCTCGATCGATTAACGGCCGTGTTTGGAAGAAAAGGGTTTAATGGTCCTTTGTGGCGCCCACTCAAACCGACCCGCGGCGGTTTAGCATCACGCCGTTTTGTAGCAAACAAACGGATTATAGATTAATCTGGACTTTTGTTTTGTTTTTTTTTTTTAAAGTATTTACGTTTGTGTTATGGACGATTATGGACACTGAAGATCTAGTGCTTGTAGAAACACTGGTTTGAAATGGAGCGTACCTCGGAACAGTCTCCCACGGAACAGGCATATCGCGTGCGGCTTGGAAGTGTTGGTATGCGTTGGTTCGCCGCCTGCCACCACAAGCCTGATTGGGTAACGTTTTAGGCCACTGACCACTGACGACTGGCATGCCTGCGATGGCAATTGCAAAATTAAGCAGCCAGAGTAGCTGGCTGCTGACTAGGCCTGAATGCTTTTCCAAACCAATCACGTCGTCGCTTGATCGTTCGAGTCGCGCGGGTCGCGCGGGTCGCAACTAAGTGGCTCCAAAGTTTGCCCAGTGTCCAGGCCATTGAACCTGTTTTGTCGAAATAGGTTACCGCCGGTGTGTCTCCAAATTTCCTAAGCGACCGCAACCGGGGCGCATGTTGCACCTATCGGAGAAGAATCTTTACCGTTTCGTCGCACATTCCGCAGGCCAGTCCCGAACCCGGGTGACAGGCGGAGTCTTTTCGAGTTGGAGGAATTTTGTCCATTATTGCATTCTCGGGCTTCGGAGTTCAGTGATTGCAACGACGAACGCGCCTTTCACAGATGAACCTGAAACCTGTTCGCGTTCGAACCTGCCGGACGGTGATGGACGACCTGAACCAGGGGCCTGACCTCGGTCCGTCAATTATGGTCAATATGGCACTTCTTGCGCGCGTTCACCTGTACTCGCTCTCTCTCTCTCTCTCTCTCTCTCTCTCTCTCTCTCTCTCTCTCTCTCTCTCTCTCTCTCTCTCTCTCTTCCTGCTGTAGTTGGCGGCAGACAGGGCTTTGATGTCTTTCTCCACTACCATCCAGAGTCCTCGTGCCGGTGATAATCAGTGGGCGAAAGGGTCCGATTATCCATGTTGAGTGATGGAATAAGTAGACGTTGAAGGAGTCGTGTGGTACCTGCGACATCTTTCACCTAGCGTGTTTGGCAGAGGAATGCTTATCGGAAAAATGTTTGATTACTATCATTAGGGCGGTAGGGTGAATATGAAAGATTTGTTTTGGGGATTGCTTCCTGGGAAGATCCTTGGGATGTATTCCAATCACTTGCACATGACCAGATTGGCGGTTCTTCCGTCAGGAAAGTCGGGGAGTTTATCGGTTGGACTCCACCTGGAAAACTTTGCATTATCGCACCCTTGGCCATTAGTCATGCAATTGGTTGTGTTGGTGGTGGGTTCTCAAACGTCATCCATCCACTTGTGTGTCATGATGGCGAAGCAAGCGCGACGAGAAACTCCCGGAGAGTAGGCTTTCTTTCATCGGACCTGACAGGGTGATCGCGACAATTATGGGTGGCCGTTAAAGTCGAGTCTTTATCTATCCGGTTCGGACCGTATCCGGCGGTAAGGAACATTCCGTTCGTGCCTGATGAGTTTCCCGAGCGAAAGAGCGGGAGGCGATTGAAACAAAGCATAAAAAAGCCCACCGTAAAGAAAAAAGCCATCTTGTTTGCAGTGGTGAAGTATTTCGAATTTTAATTTGAATCGTACGCGTAGGAATGTACTTCTCCTCGCGCCCCGTCTCGTGTTTGCACCCTTGGCTGTCTTTTTTCACTCTCGAACTCTCGTCTTTCGCCTGTTTTTTCCCTATATCTTATTAGTAGCGTACGCAGAGAGACAGTGGCGTGTGTGGGATTTACGTCTCCTACCGGTGTTACGACGTGCGGGGATCACTTTTAATGCCATCCAGCTTCTCGCTACGCCTCGCAACGACGCCTGTGATAATAAAATTGAATGCCAGTGAAAGATATGCACACAAACAGGCGCAAGCGTCAAGACGACTCCACTGTCACCACACAATCCGTTGCGCCCGGGATTGAGTTTCAATGCGAAGGAAAATGAAATTCTGTACCGAGGAGCACCTCAAGTTAAGCCCTTTGCCAACGGAGGTGTATTTTCTTTCCGACGGCTTGACATGTGCCGTGTCTGTTTTTTCGCTCTCGCAAATACTTTCCCGAGCGTGTTTTTTGTCTCTTACGCACCAGTAGAAGTACTCTAGGATACGGTTTATCGCAACGATGGGTGCTAAGCCGCTCATTGGTTTTCCATGCGTGGAATTTCACTTTCGATTGTGGCGATGAGGAGTACCCAGCCCCCTCCCGTCCCGAGGGCGCGATTCTGGGGATAGGTTTCCAACGAGGAACATGAAGCGACGAGTTCGTGTTTGAAGAACGAAGTGAAGCTCACTCGCTCCAATGTGAGCTACACGGTACAACGTCCCGGTTATAGATGACTCAAACTAGCAAACCTACTTCTACACATGTTTCTGCTCATGTCGAGCAAAGCGCCGTCGTCCGTCTACTCCGCGCCAAGCGATCGTTCGAAAGCGTCCATAAAACTCCCATCGGAAAACACGATGTTTCACTTCATCACGTTTTGTTTTTGTTGGCGCACGGCAGTGCAAAAATGCACGCATCACGCGTTTGTGGCCGAATCTTGCTGTTTTGATTTACTTCACTGTTTTGTGTTCCGTTTCGGGAAAGTTTGGTGGGGACCGTAATGTCCGTGGCGTCTGCGTCTGGCACGTCGCGCTTTGATGTCTAGCTGATGTTGACGTTTCACAAGTGCGGAAGAACCATCAGCCATCATCAGCGTGCATATCCTCCCCATGACGGCCTTAAATGGATCCATCTCGTATCACAACAAGCGTGAGCGTGCGTGGTGACGAATTGCAAGCGGGCAAAATGCGCAACGAAGAATTTTATCCTCGCACCGGCGTAACGAAACGTCATCACGTTCGTCTTCTCTGAGCCGTTAGGTTTTTCGCATCGCCGCACTTGAGAGCGACGCATTGTGGGTACGCAAACGCATCGGATTTCTCTCCCGCTTCGAGTGCGCCAATGCGCCAAGTGATTTGTTACTCACCGACGACCGATGGTGGCACTTTCCCGCGCGCCACACACTCCTCTAAAAGGGCATAGGCTGTTGCCGCTGTTGCTGCTGCTGCTGCTGCAGCACGAGAATTTGTTTCGAGTCGGCTGTTGCGGTTTCTGTGATTGCCACATTTTATGGAGCAGCCAGAATGCTAAAAATAACGATCAACGCTGACACACGACGCTGGAAAGTGGTGGCGAGAGTGTTACTCATGGCACATCGTTAAGAACTTTATTTGCGCTGCTTTCCTTCCCGGGTGGGAGTGGATCGAACACAGCAGTGGAGGTGAATGGCAACATTAAGCAAAGTGGGAGATTGTAAGTGGTATGTGGTTTCTAGCGTGTATCGCAATAAATAATCCACCACGAATCTCCCGGTGCGCGAGAGCGGCCCCATCGGATGCACTTGGATGGCCAAGTATCGGCCATCATCATCGAGAGCCGATCGATGGTAATAAATTTGAAATTGAATACTGATTCGGAAATAGCTCCGAGCTGTGGGAAGGGAAGTGACCATAGGAGGGAAATAGAATTTGGCCGGAATGATAGACACTTGGCATCTCCAGAGGGGGGCTATAAGTAGATAAAAAATTCCCGCGTTTGTGTGTGCGAGGTGCCCTTCATGTGAAGATTCAGCACGACACCGTGATGCCCGTTGGAATGGAAACCGGAAAATCTGTAGCGGGACATTAAAATCAGTAAAAATCAATGATCTATGACAGGCCATCAAGTACTCGAGCAGCGGGAAGTGATTTAGATCTCCCCGGACAAGTGATCTGATATGGAGATTCCGATTCGGAGATGTGAGATTGGTGACGATTAGTTACCTTTACAGCAGCGAATGCTGAGCAGCAGTGCGCCGATTGAGTGAATGTCGTGCATGGCATGTTTCTTTCTGTCTACTGAAACCCGTCTCACGTAGATTTTCAGCGAAGAACCAAAGGTTTTCCAATCGCGTACGAAACGCATTCGGTATTAGAAGAGAAAAACTAGTGGCAAAGATGGCTACTCGAGTGCGGAACATCCGGAGCCAATGCTCTTAGTCGGGTGGCTACCACGCCGGATGGCAGCGGCAGAAGGAAAAGGAGGAGAAGGAGATTTGATCTCCGATTTCACGACGCGCTACACGATCTAAAGTTCTTGGAGGTTCTAGCGCGTTTATTTTTGTGTGCACTCCATTCTCCACTCGGGGCAGTTGCGACGTGCGCAGTGCAAAGACTCTGCGATTGGGATGGGTTGTTGGCGGTGTTTGCGGTCGTTCGCATCATTAGAGCATTGGCAGTTCGTTTAATCTGTTCGAGAAGAGAGAGTGTGATTGGGTACTGGAGAAGTTCTTGGGAAACGCATTATATTTCCTCAGTTAGTGTGTCTTCTTTTACATGTGTGTTCTTTTGTTTGTGAGGTGATCAATCTATCTAATTTCATCTTTTGTGTATTTTCACCCTTCTCTTCGACAGATTTTCCTTCGATAGAAAATAGTCATCTTGTGGTTATCTGCAACGAAAGCAACCAGTACAAAGACGTGAACATGACGCCAGCGTCACAGGATTGTCGCCCAGCGCTCAGAAGCGTGTCGCTGGTCCACTTCTTGTGCCACTAAGAGGTCTTTGGAACCAAGCGTTTCTGCAATACGAACGGTGCTACTAGCATCCGGTGTCGGTAGACGGATATTCTGATCCGATACGTAAGTGGAGTGATCGATATCGTCGTTTGGAGGTTATTAGCAGCAGCGCATACGCCATGAAACCACCGAGCCTTGACATGTCATCAGCTACTAACAACAGCAACAACATCTCAATCAGATCGCCAACGGCAGCATCCTCACCGACAATAACAACACCGAGCTCAATTGTAAATAGTAGTACTAGCGTATGCAGTGGCATAAGTGGAACAGGAGGCCCTGCTGTAGGCGTAGTAACAGCAGGGTCTAGCAGTAGCAGCAGCAGCACCACCACACCGACACATACAGCCAATGGAGGAGGTGGCACGGGTGTTGTGGTGTCGGCGACATCGGCAAGCAGTGCTGGAAACAGTCCGAGCTGCTTCATTAAACCATCACTTTCGCTAAACTCACTTCCACCCCAAGGACATCCGGAAGGTTCGGAGATGGCACAGCACAGGCTTCGTATCGATAGGCCTTATAATAGTTTAAAGGTGAGAATATTTTGCATCAACTGCTGAAAAAAATGCCTCTGATATTCATGTGAATTTTTGCTTACTTTTTAGAAAAAACGTGACACGGAAAGGGAGCTGTGGAGACGATCGTGGGGCAGTGGCCATAGCCATAGTTCGTGCAGCCTGCAGAGCAGCACGACCAACACCGGGCTCGGAAAGGACGATTTCTGGGCGGCCTTACAGACGAACTACAATTTTATCATGGACACCAACCTGCTCGACAGCTGCCGTGAGGCACGGGGTGAAATTGAGGGCCCGATTTATCGGGACGACCTCGAAGATGATGTTAACTGCTGCCGGAAGGTATGACTTGGTGGAAGCATCCCTGTCCCTCTGATAGAAATGCCCTGGAAAGTTTTATGCTAATGTTGTATTCTATCGTGTTTTAGGCACTATTCAAACCCGCACAAACGCATCGCTTCTACGGTGATCCGCGTTTGCTGCGCCAGTGGATCAAAGAGATGGAAAACCGAGTGGCCCGAGTACCATCGGTTACGGAAACCAAGAGACTGAGCATCGAGCAGCTGCAGAAGCTGGCAGTAGAACATGGGGTAAGTCAGGGGAGGGTTGATGTTGCGTTTTATTTTCGTACATGCGTACGTATAAGAGGCACTCTCCATTCCAGAGAGAAGAGTTCTTTTCTGGTTTAAAATAGCTCTAGCGGTGTACACCTCGCATGGAATTTTAACGAAGTTTCAGATATAGGGAAGAATTTGGGTACTTGTCTGCACGAGAGTGCATCGTCACACTTATTCGAGTGCATCTTTCATTAAGAACTTGTCGTTTTGTCACATGCGTGGTGAGATGTTTTCCAGACACCGTTCTTGGAGTCGTGATCTAGTGATCTAGTGATTTTAGGTTAGTTTGCTATCGTGTGTAGGCGGAAGAGCAGAGAAAAAGCAGACACTAATACGGCTGTTAGTGTGTGATGTGACAGATTTCATCTCCCGTTCTTCTCATAAAGCGCGATTTCCAATAGGTTTCAAAATGGACAGTTTTCGGTCAGAGTGTTGATGGAAGCGTAAAGCGGAATTTGTTTAACGATTTTTCTGTTGGTCGTGTGGTGGACGCGCGCGATGAATGTTCCATTTTTAAATATTGACAAATGTGGTGAATGTGTTTGAGACCGCCATTGGGAGATAGAATGATGCGTTTTCCAGAGAGATGGATCGCAACCGTGTTGTTTGTGAAAGTTCCCGCCTGAAAAGCGTAGCGGCATTATGAGGGCGTGTTGAAATGTATAGGGGTTTATGGCATGTCGAAGATCAGTATCACCCACCGCGACAGTACAGATGAGTTTTTTCATCTGTGGGTGGGTATAATATATGATATGATGGGATTAGTTGCACAGATCGTCATGTTAGCGTGACAAGAAGATGGACTTGATGGATATGACGTTGATTCGTTGGGCAGATACTGATAGATGTTGTTTTTCCGTATGTTTGCGTTGTTTACACTCCCCAAAACATGTTGGACATTCTGTGCTCAACCTATTTTTATAACGAATATCTTTACTATGCCGTAGTTTAACTAACAATGTTTTGCTGTGAAGTCAGATATACAGATATATGAAATGGTGGATTGTAGTATAGAATTCCTTCCTGTTTGTATATTTTTATTTATTTGTTAGAGGGAATTTATTTTTGTACGATTGAAGTAACCCCAACGATCTGTCATGATAGGTAGAATTGATAATCTATTATAATGTGACCAAACATCCAATTATTGCGCAAAGAAAGACAGAAGTAAGATTCCAAATAATCAAAATAGCCAAAGTAGTTAAATTTATATGTAACTATAATTCATGCTATTCCATGCTGCATTTTCGAAGATGTAGCACAGCATAGTATCTGTTCTACACGATTTCGTGCCCCTAAAGGTAGGCAATCGATATTGTTGATTATCGTACGCCTGAAGGTATGCAATCATCTGCATGTGTTATACCAGTGTGTAATAATAACTTCGAAGAACGAACAATTCGTTTTGCTTGATGTTATTCGTTAATAACTTTTTCATTGTTAGCCGTTTTTGTTGTATTACTACTTATCTTCGTCATTACAAATTCAAATGATTGCAATGATTCAAATGATAGCTTCCTTGATTGTCGTTTGGTCTTTGTAGTTTGCGGCACATGCCAATTAGATGCTTATGATTTTAAATTCGCTATCGAATATGTTGAAGAACTGATGCAATAGCGTCCATGATGGATGCGTTTAGTGTTTGTGTGCAACATTTATAAACCAGCTGTAACTGTAACGCGGATACTCGACTAGATAAATAATAGGATGAATAATAATAGGATGATAAACAGTTTTCTAAAACATCGTAAATCTTATCGTTTTGCGGACGAATTGCTTTACCTTTATCTTGTGCGGTGACCTCATTTTCACACGGCAATTACAACAAAACTCGACCCGAATGGACGCGTTTCGATGGTAGCTTAATTAGATTAGAGACCGATCCGATGCGGTATCGAAACCGGTTACACACAAAGATCACCGTCTGCCTCGACGATGTTACGCACCGGCTGCGCGCTTCTTGTGGTCCACAATGCGAGCGAAGAAAAGTCTTCAATCATCTCGATGGGATGTCTCCAACCGAAGAAACGCGTGTGTACATGTCCAAATGAAGCGCGCGGATTAGACCGTGAAACCTTCGGCCACGGTCGTGGCATCGTACCACAGCAACCTTCGTGCTGGCCCTAGTTGGAGCTAATTGATCGCGTAGTTCCTAGTTGGCGAAACTCGTTTTCTTTATTTCTTTCTCACAGCATCCACCGAAAATGGTCAGCTGTTGATGAATGAGACGCGAGTGGGGGCTCTCCCGTCGGAGGGTTTTTATTGCACAGCATCAACGTGCGCGCGGCATGTAAAGGTGGGGTCGAAGAAATCAGCGTTTCGGGGCAACCGAAATCGATTAGTTCCCAAGCGTTAAAAGCACAGCGGGGGTCGCGTCGCGTCTGGATTTGTGCTCTTTTTTCGCAATCACTTTCTTTGATCTTGCGGGTGCGAGGTTAGGCTTACGTTCAGTAGTATTCGCGAAATCGTCGCCATTCCTTCCAGATGCTGTGAGCTTGGAGAAAAAAAAAATTGCGCGTTTGATTTACTAATCAGGCGAAATACGGAAGCAGTTCGGCCCCCCGAGGGGATCCTTTCTAATTACTAAAAATCTATAGCAAAACGGTTTGATAGGAGTTTTTGCTCGCGATGTAGTTAATGCTCACACTTTCACTAAAGGTTCAAAGTCTGTAGTCGAAATCTCCTCAGGCACATAGAAAGAATGTAGCTGCTTAGTAGCATCGGCTGGATCTTGAAATCGTTGCGGGAGGTGTTGTAACGCCACGCAAACTATCTGTTTATGACCAGCAACAGCAACTAATCGTAAATCACTTACGTACGTTCACACTGAAGCGTGGTTCCTAGCTCCAACAGCACTGGTGATCTAATCACGCCTGCTGTAAGTAGTGCACGGTGGTAATAAACTGCGATTTACAACATCTCACGGATGGAGGAGCTGGTCAGGTGTCGATTTTAGGAAGTCGATCTAGTATGGTTGTAATTTTAAATTGAGACCTGAGGCACACCGGTGAAAGGAGGGAACTGTGGTATTTCGGAGTTGGTGGCAAGTGAGAGCGCGTCCAATAACCGTACGCTGGAACAAGGAGCGGTACTTGCTTCAAGTTCATGTCGTTCCGTAATTAACCCACTTTGGACACAGGTTTCTCACACGCTCAGATATTTGATGAAGAGTACAATATCTTAAATCTGCTAACAATTCTCCTCGGATGTTGGAATTATCATCTGCATTGACTGCTGCTGTTAAGTGATGCCCGGAGCCATTCCTATCCAATCAGCAATCTGGGTCGTGCAGGATTTAAAAAGAAATGTAAAACCATGGCATTGCAAACACGTAATTGCATGCCTGCGGTGACCGACTGATTTGAAGCAGTTTATAATAGTTGATGTTTAATTAAAACCGATCGGCCGTCTGTCCCGGTGGGATCTTTCATCCGTCCCCAAGATATCTTCAGACGTCTGGCATTGCCCTTGAGGCGTTGGACCGGTTAGAGACCCCTGCCAGGATGGTAAATATTTTCCTAATAATGAATCGGTTGATGAATTGCGAGTGAAGGAGCCTTGTCGCGAGAGGAGGATAACATACGGCATTGAGATGGGTAAGGTTTACCATTATGCATGCAATGTGTACGCTTTTACCTTGACTTTGATGCGCTCATCAGGCAGTCGCCTTTAGGAAGAAGTTTAAGCAATGAGAAGGATGATTTGGACAGGAGAAGAGATTTCTTTACGGAGATATTGTTGGATGTAGCTAATTATAAAGAGACCCAAGAAGAAGACGATGTAAATTCTTCACTTAGAATATTTTTAAGCTCTGTATGTAAATCCGAAAATTTGCAAAATATTTTATCTCAGTTACACCTGTATTAGCGTACTGTACTCTGCCAAACCAACCTGTGCTGGATGAAAAAAAAAACAACAAATCCAAATGATAATTACCGCTCGACCCAGATTAGCGTTCCACATCGTTTTGCGTTACTTTTCTGCTATGTTTTTCGTATCCGGCGCTGCTGCTGCACTTGTTTTGCTGGTTCATTTCTCGGGGGCCGTCCAGACTGTGCGGGTCATTTGGGGGAGGCCAGCAGTAATGCTCGCCACCGGAGAGCTTGCTCTAAAATAATTACACTTTCACTTCCACCGTCGTGCGTCGATTGTGTGGCGTGTGTGTCTGGGGGGAGCATTTTGTGTTGATCTGTGAAGGGTAAAATGATAGCAAAGTAGTCCAAGCCCACCGCCGGTGTGACGTAGGTGACTATCCGGCTACTATCTGACCAAATCTGTGCTACTAAAGCCACCTTCCGGTGGAATGAGGACGGTTGATTCAGTTTGTAGCGTGATGCCAGTATTGAAACAAAACAACAAGGATGTTTTTGTACCACCTGCGTTCCCAATTGTGGTAATAAATTGGAGGATAAATCTCTTTCATTGCGTGCCTTAATCATTGATCTGGTAATTTGTAAATGTCCATCCTCATTCGAGATCGTACATAGAAGCACCGCGAGTGTTTCAATGTACAATTTCTGGAATTAATAATGCAAGCCGCACTTGATAATGAGTAGGCCTCTCTTGGATACATGTTGGAGACCCCGGAACTTTCTCAGCAATGGCCTTAGTCTCTCCTAAAACACAAAATCTGACCCAAAAGGGAAAGTCGTCCACTTCTAGGGGAGGTACTTTGCGAAGATCCTATCGCTGCTAATAACGAGTGTCGAATTTTATTACGTCCCATCGTGCAGGTGACGCAAGGGAAGTTTTCTGAGAAAAAAAAAAACGTATCCAGCGGGTCCATATTCCCCTGTGTATGGGGTCCGAGACAGGCCGGCACCTTCTTTCACATATGTTCGCAATTTCGAAGCAATCGTTGAGCTCTGCTATTGCTGGATACCCTCGAGGGTGGGAAGGAACGAAACTTCCCATAAAAATAGTAACTAGCTCCGCTGGGGCCGCTCGTAATGGAATGAAGTTTTATATCGCGGTACTTAATTGATCTTCGACACCTTCTCTCCTCCCGCGCGCTGAGAGTCGTCAACCGCCAGCGGCCATGGCTTGTTTGGCCTCCTTGTTTGAAGCCCGTTGCTCCGTGCGGCTGGAGCCCATAGCACACTGTGTGAGCTAGTGCAGGTGAAAATCAAAACCCCGGAGGGTTGAGTGGGGCGGGAACATTGGGGTTGGGAAAATGATTAAAATTCGTTCCACCTTCTAGCCAAGAGTGTCCCCGCGAACGTGATATCGTTCCTTATGGCATGCGGACAAACGCGGCGCGAAACCGCATCAAACCTAACCTCACAATTTACGCCCTGCGCGATCGGTGTTTGATTGTGAAAATGGTGTGGCCCGGGAGAATAGTGGCCGGGAGTTCAACAAACCGTGCGCGCGGGTGCGTTGCGTGTCGCAGCAAATGCAGTTGAGGTAATAGGCAGCAACAGCAGGGCGCTTGGGTGGTGCATACCGCGGCTAAAAGTGTCGTGATCACCCATTTCTACCACGGGCGGTTCGGTTCGACATTGTCCATTGCGCCCGGCAGTGTGACCATCGGCCGATGAGGGCGAAGCCGTCGGTCAGGTGGAAAGGTAAAACTGGAAAAATGTCGTAAATGGTCAATTAAAAGAAACGAAATTTTTCCATACCTCGTACCGTACCACGCGCAGAAGAAGGCCAAACGCTGGCAATCACGATCACGGTGTGTTCCCTCCGCGCTCCTGCATGATCGCTTTTCCTTTTCTCGCACTTTGTTTGGTGTGGATTTTTCTTTTCACGTGCTAGGGGTTTTCATATTTCATATCTTTTGACTTCTCTTGCTCTTCGCTTGCACTTACGGCTTGTCGCGGCTGTATCTTACTTCATGTGGATTCTTATTTGCGATTCGTAACATTTTCCGTTTTCGAACCGAGCGGCGGAGGTTGCGACTGTAATACGATTTTTTGAGTGATCCGATGAGCGATTTATACGTTTTCCTATTTTCACCCATGTTTGCCGTCATTTTCCTGACCTTGGCGTGCGGTTAATTGGGTTTCCAATAGAAGATAAGATCTTAAAATAATACAAAACATTAGTTGTCCTGTGATCTAACCGCTCCGTTCGTTAATGAATGCCACGTGACAGAAAAAGCAACCTCGCGGCGCAAACGTCGCGATAAAGATACAAAAATTATCCAATTTTGTACCGGTGCGATGGAAATTTATCCACCCTCTCTGTTGCTCACCATACAGCGGCTCTAAGGAGCTGGTCAAGCGATAAAAATTCACAAGCAGACCGAGCCTTCGGTGAGTCGAAAAAACGGAACCGGCAAAGAGTTTAATGGTTCCGGAATGGGAAATGGACAAATGTATCAGCAACTACTGTATCGGGAAAACGAAGTTGATGCCATTGGCGAGCGTGTAGGTGAAATATGGTGTGCATTGCATTTAGCCTCGCGTACAGCACCAATTTGCTGCAGCGAATGTGGTGGTACGTGGCCGGCGGGGATCGCGGAACACGTCGAACGCGCGATCGTTTTATCTTGGTGGTTGATTTGGAGCACGTGCCGTAAGGTGGGTTTGCTTACGGTTCAAGCGGCAGTAGAAATGCTGCGGAGGACGCACGGACGCGCAGCGAGAGACGACTTCAATTGATATTTCATTTTAATGCATAATTGAGATCGTCGGAATGGACGTCGAGTCGCCCGTGCCGGCGGCGAGCACTAATAGAGATTGTGTTGATTCGATTTACGCCATTTGATGAAGGATGGTACCACCGGGCCGGTACTCTCTGTGCGTTCGAATCGGCCGTAAATCATGCGCTTATTTTAATGTGTCTCTGGTGGAGAGAAAGAGCGCAAGAGAGAGCGGGAAGACTCGTGATCGCGAAAGTTATGGAGCTGCAGAAGAAGTTCGCAAAGAGTGTATGAGTAATGGGACGAAAGGTGTTGGCTTAATTTCTGCAGACCAAGAGGGAGTGCACGGTTAAGCCGATACAGTGCACGGGTGATTGATGCGTGCAAACTGAACAAATAAATTCACAGCAGCGTGCTCGCGCGCTCTCGTTTTTGAACCGTACAGTGAGTTATGGTGAACGAAGGTAGTAGGATTTTCGAAACATTCCTATCGGACTTTTACTTTTGCTGCTGTTGTTGCTGTTGTTGTAGGTCAAATTCAAACAGAGAGGCGCAGGCAGGCTGGTGTGAAAGGCTCCAATCAACGTCCAGGGGAAAATTACTCAACCGATTGATTTTTGGACGTGTTTCTGAACGCGAAGTTGTCAGCAGCAGGGCGTCGGTTGATGTGGTTTTGTAGATAAAAGAATATTTTCCTTGCCAATCAACGGTTGGTGGATGATGGTGACCTGATCCGATTCACTTTCCATTTGGGCATTTGTGCTGGAGTTCACGGACTGTTTGACATGCTTGTTGGTGTTGTTCTGTCATGTAACGGAACAATGGCTCTAATGCCTCCGTAAGTTCGCCTTCGGGCTATCTCGATCGGCGGGGGTACGGAGTTCAATCTGATCTTGACGTCGATCGAACCTGCCGCACGGTGACTTTCGCCTCCGGGTGGGGGTTTTTAATCGTTTTTCATTAATCCGACACTTGTCAATCTTGGTGTGTGTTGTCCTGTTCTTCCTCCCTGCAGCAACTAGTGCCTCGTGGCGATGGATTGATAGGGGTTCGTGATACCGTTGAAACAACGCGTCTTGGTGGTTAGAATATAACAACAGGGAGGCGGGAACCTCATCAACGAAACACACCGGTTTCGATTGCGTTTCTAGTCAACCGGGACCGGGGAGTGATTGCAGTACATGTTCTACAAGATCGCTCTCTCTCCAGGCGTTTCACGAACGTGGCACGTGGAAAGATGCGTGTCTAAACAGGGGCCTGTTGGACGGGACCCCCTCCGGATGGGATGGACCAGCGAATAGGAAGAATCGGAATATGATTATAACCAGATGAAACAATCTCTGCCCACCTGCTGCACAAGGGACTTGCTTTCGGCAGCGCAGGCAGAAACGGTGCAGACAATTACGAATCAATTTTAGCCTCTCGGCTGCTTCATCTATTGCGCCTGGAGAGGTTAAGTGAGCATTCTGAAGCTGTACAATGGACTCCGGCGGCGAGAGTCTCTTGGTCTCGATAGCAGCGGGGCCATTAAAAGAAATGAAGAACGCATCTCTGGAGGCGGCTCCTATCGCCGATTGGTCTTAGGTGTTTGATAATATTGTGGTCCAGGGATAGAAAGACTGAGAGAGTAACATGGTCTCCACTTTAGATCTTTCGGCTGCAATAATAACGTGGTAGCGGTTGGATCAGCACAGATGCGTTTTGTAGACCAACACCACTCGGCCAGGCGGTGTCTTTGATTTCGACCCGCCTTGGGAGCCTCTTCTTCGGGAGTGAATGTTAGGTTAGGTAGGTTGTAGTATGCTGGAGGAATTCAAACGGTACTCCCAGGGTCATGGGGAACGGCCTTCAGGTAAATGAGTGTTTATCTCAGCTTCTTTACAAATATTTTCACCACGTATGCCGCTGCCTGTGTGTTTGTGTAAATCGAAGAGGGAGATCCAATTCCAGACATTATTGCGGACGCTTTAATATCTGCCAGATTCTCTCAGACGCGCTAGGCAAGAACTTCCCCTTTCGGTATCTTGATCGTCCTGGTTTTATGATCCTACCGAGTGGTATTTAATCCCGCGTGGAGTTCCTTTCTCGGGTCTTTAAACACTGCGCAGTAACGAACGTTGGCGACGACCTCCATTTGTACCCTGCAATGCAACGTGAAATGGGCTCCCTCGTGTAAGCCAGTCCACCGATAGCATCTCCGAAACTCATCTCGTGAAAGGGAATGCTCTCGGGCTGATAATGATGCCCTTACCCGTTCGCTTTTGTCTGCGCACTGCGGGGTAAAAGGGAAGTTCGTCGGGTCGATTATGTGACAATCTTCCCTCTACGGAACGGACCTTTTCGGTAGGAAAAATGGACCACAAATTTGCTTCTCATTCGTTTGGAAGTCCCTGTTGGATCCTACCGAAGCGTCTCGGCTGTGTACACAAACAGCCCGTCCGTATGGACCCTTTCCCTTTAACTGATCGCCCTTTTTTCTGGTGGGCTGTCGTTGGGTCGGCTTTTGCTGCAACAGGCATGATTTGCGTTTCATTTTTCGTTGGTTGTCCATCATGCCCGTGGGTTGCGTTTTGCTACGGAACGGCACTGAGTGGTAGAGAACCGTAATGAATTGTTATCTTACTGGTTGTGAAAGATGGTTTCATCATCATCATTACCACGGGCACCACTGTAACTAAAGAAAACAGGCCTGAGATGCACGACCGCGTCGCATTTTTTTTCTTTCTCCCAGTTGCTATATTGTGTGTGGACAGTACAATGAAACGGCGAGTTATTTAAACATCTCCCGCGTCCTACACAGCCCAACGACTAACCCAGAAAAAGGGCAACAAATGCTCTGCAACAACTGCATCTCGCTCGGCTTCTGCGGTTTGCGTTTAATTTTCGAATCCCGATCGAATTTGGGCACGATCTTCATTTGTGCGTACCAAACCTTTTTCTCTCCGATTTGATTTGACAGCCATTAAACGTTAATCGAGAGGGAAATAATAATGTGAAGTCCCGTTTTAAAAAATGGGTGTTTTGTAGCTGTTGTTGTGGAAAGTGTTGATGGATTGACTGCAAGCGATGCTACTTACGATGTTGCATATGCTATGACGCACACAATAAATCGATAATATATTTCATGGGTTTTTTTCAGCTACCAAAACCAGCTGATTGACAACGACCTAAAATTGAAACGGTACATAGCGGAGTTTTTTAACTTGTTGCTGCAATCACTGCAATAATGGAACTGCGTTCCACAGTGCGATTGTCTTAACACCTTACGGCTGGGGCAGTAGGGTCATTCCCATTCGCTTCGTCTTCATGGCGAGTTATTAATTTCTACTCCATGTTAGAACTAACGCCCGAAAGTGATTAGAGTCGACTGGAAAAAGAGCCTTCAAGATGTCCAAGAATGGCAGCGATGTTGCTGCGATGTCCACGGTTCGTTCGTTCAGCATCAAAAAGCGATTTTCGACAACGAGTCTCTCGACTCGGTACAACAGCGATCAATCATCGTTGGTTACATCGGTCGTGGAGGAAGAAATGATGGTCATTTTTTCCCTCCTCTCGTAGCGGCGGTGGCCCTTTTCTCTTGCCCTCGCTCGATTGATCGTTTTCTTCGCCACTCTCGATGGGTAGGGTTAGGGTGTCGGATTATACCTTATTTATTTCGCTGCGATAAGTAATTGGAATCGGTTTTTGAGTTATGTGAATTTTGTGTTGTTTTTTTTTTATTCTGCTGTCAGCTATTAGCGTGAACACTTGTTTTTGTTCGCGTGAACATACCTGTTGCTCATGTCTTCTCGTCGTTGATTAGCGTTTAATTTACCGTTGTTTGGATCGTCTCGTTAGGAAGAGGAACAACCGAAATAGTAAATTGCATTAGGCAGAGGTTTAAGGATGCAAGTGATCGACTTCATGGTGACAATTTGTTAAGTAGCGAGAAGTTTTCCAAGGACGCTTTTGATGAACCGATTTTATAAGCTCGTAATAATACATCACATAATTACGGTCCCACCAAGATAATTGTATGCAAATTGCAATGGAGTCTTTTTGGATTCAACAGCTTTGTCTATGTCGTGGTTTTATTATAGTTTTATATGTTCCTCTGGTCAGACTCATGAACAAATGTCTCCCAAAGAGGCATTCTTCATAGTCCAAGTGTCACAATTTCTGATGCGGCTGTCCCTGATTAGGACTATTTAATTAACGTGCGTCGTATCGCTTCAAACGCTTTCCCCATTGCTTTATATGCTAAGCACCAGCTTGGTCCAGCAACGATGAAAAAGGGAAACAGGAATAGGAATGGGGCGATTCAACACAAGAAGTGAGCAATATGTGATCATAAACATTTGTCAGGCATAAAAAGGCACCATCGCTTAAAGAAGAGGTAGCTGGCGGTAAAAGTTGATGCGCGCACACGAACGATCATCGATGAGCATCACCCAATGGTGGCAACATTTTCCACCGCGCCTTGGAAAAATCGAACACGCGACTAGACGCCGATCCAGCCCGAAACAGTATCGATCTGCATTGGCGCTGCATAATGCGGTTTGAACGGTACAACAAATTGCCTTTCCTTTCACGGTGCGGTCACACTCACACGTGTGCCGCACATATGTGCACCGATTTTCCCACTTTTCCACGAATATTGTGCGATCGTCGAGGAGAGGGAAAAGTATGCGCTTTCATGATTTAGGTTAAAGATGCGCGAGTGCGCGCGGGCGCGCGGGCGCGCGGGCGCGTGTGTGCTCTGGATAGACTGTTGTGGGAGATGAAAGCTAGAGTGGAGAGGGGGTGGCAGCGCGGGCACATCGAACACTTTTCCGATCGATAAACGGCTGGAGTTCTACTTTTGTTTCGCACCTTTCGATGCACGTATCCACCCAAGTGGCCGCTTTCTGGTTCTTTCTTTGCGCACCGATCGACTGGTCTAATTTTGATGCGCTGTTCGCTGAATTGCGAAGGAATGGACGTAAATGCTGGCCACCAGCTTGCTTCCGTCGATGGGGGCGTTTTGTTGGAAGACCGTGATCGTCACCACCTTCAATGGATCGATTGGTTTGGTGTTGCTTTCACGATGTGGAGGTGGTTTTTTAGTGAGGTTACTCTTTCAAAGATATTGAGAAATAAAAAAGCTGGTTTCAAAATCGTGTTGATTCGGTTGAGAAGTGAAATCGAAATTCTCAAATTAAACTATTTTTTAATGTGATAAACGAAATTTTTAGTAAAAAATATTTTTATTTTGAGTTTTATTCCCGAACGGCGGGCGTAACAGGTAGCTTGCAAAATACCTCACGA
>JXXA01011748.1:0-27535 GCA_000956255.1 Anopheles punctulatus | reverse complement strand
CTATACTACCGATATCAAATGTAAAACATCCAACCGACTTGATAAATTACGACTCAAAATTACGCACTTATAAAACAAACTTTTTGTCGGTAT
Source organism: Anopheles punctulatus (assembly GCA_000956255.1). Classification (NCBI taxonomy): domain Eukaryota; kingdom Metazoa; phylum Arthropoda; class Insecta; order Diptera; family Culicidae; genus Anopheles; species Anopheles punctulatus. The sequence goes on along the minus strand of JXXA01011748.1, from coordinate 27,442 downwards.
TTTTACTCTACATGTTTTACTTTTACTTATGGATTTCTCAGTTCTCTCTCTCTCTCTATTTCTGTCTCTCTTTCTCTCTATCCCTCTCCATGGCCTAAAATGCGGAATGACTGCCTGCTCTGTTATTTGTTACGCAAAATAGTATTGTAAAGTGTTGTCCCTTTTTTAAAATTCCCAACGTGTCAATAAATGTTGTTTTATTTAAAAAAATATATATGTTATAGTATTTTTTCTTCAAGATCATTTGTTTATGAACAATACATCAAAGATAACCTTGACTCACTTTATCTTTTTTTGATTCACTAGTTCATGTTCCAAAAATTGTTTTCATACACGCCATAATCAGAAGTTTGTTTTTCTTTTCGCCAATTTGGTCTTTCCTGCCTCCTAAATTAAGCCCTTTTGTAATGCAAAAAAAAAACTAACCAGCAGGTTTAAAATACACCACAAAAGTAGACAACACACGAGACCCTGTTGGCACGGTGCACCGTTTCGGAAATTGTGAATCGGTAAAAAAACCATTCAACAACCTCAAAACACACGATAAACGCGCTGGTAGCATTGCCCTATTGCATGCGCGATAAATCTCTAGCAAGCGCTCTGAATTGCATGCCCGCGATTGTTAATCCTGACAAACGCCATCGTCCGTCTGCAGTGCGCGGAGGCTTTCCACCCGAAAGGAAAATCCCTCCGGTGGGTGTAGGCGAGTAGCGGAAAAATAAACACCACCACCAGCTAACAGTGATCTGAGCGTGAGGCTTTGGGGCGAACGGCAAACGAGGGAGGGAAAGGGCAAGGGGGCTTGTGCAAACGCTTGAGATGCCAAAGACTTTTCTTCTCGGGCTCAGTCTGGCGTTAAAGTTTGCGCCAGTGTAAGTGGCGATTTCTTTTTCGCTGATTTTCCCGGGAAATTGGGCGCCGAGGGTGCGTGCGTTAGGGAGCAAGGGAGAGCAACAGAGATAGCACGACGAACAATATGTCAGTGGCCTTCCATGCGGTGAGTACGGATCTTGACGCATGAATCCTACCGATCGGACCGTTGGACGTGAAGAGTTTATATAAAACGCGCTCGGCCACGGTTGGCGCACAGTCAGTATCAACTCGGTCACCGTGGCGCGTTACGATGAGGATCCATGCACGTGCTTTGCTCTTGATAAGCCTTGCCGTAAGTTTTTAGTGCAAAAATAAGTCGGAAAAAATCATAGTGGAGCTACTAAAAAAGACTCATTACAAGAATATGGACGTTGTGAATACAGAGATAGTGAAACCTATGAATGTGTGAACAGAACAGTGATGAAATGCGCACGAGAGTTGTGAGAGCAATAGAGTTTACGAAAATAAAATAACAAATATTTGTGGCTAATAATGTGAGACACTGAGCGAACGTTACAGGATTGTGAATAGTGTATTGTTACGTGAATCCTACAAACGGAGGATAATTAATCGTGATCCTTGATGTTGATGTAAATCATTATCATCCCCAGGTGCTAATATGTGCGGCTCTCGGGGAAAGCGGAAAGCACAAGAAGAAAAACCGACGACTCGAGGAAGATCGGTCAGAACAGGTTTACTATGTTGATCAAATAGCATCTGCTTCTGCAATTTCACCCTGGACTTCGAACCGTATTATCGCCAAAACTACTGGTGAGTAAGGGAATCTCTCTGATAATCGCCAGTACTATTCTTACTGTAATTAATTATCCTCCAGAAAATGGTAAGGAATCCCAGTACGTGATAAACATCTCGCCGGAGGATGAAGTCATCATTCACGACGAGGCGGCAGCTGACCGCGTATCTGATCGTGGGCCATCGGACGATCAAAGCCCTCAGGATTTCGTTCACGAGGCTTTACGACTGCGCAAGCAGTATATGCAGATCGGCCCCAAAGGTACAACGCCGATGCCAGCGAGTTCATTCGTCGAATTCACCACAGTGAAGTACGATCATTTCGGGCCTAGCAAGGCACCGGAGCGAGAAGTATCGGAACCCCACGTTATCTATCACAACAAGCCTGTTCCAACGAAGCCCTCGACGTCTGCCGCGCCACCATCGCCACCGTCTGCCGTACCGACCTACCGTCCAAAGCATATGAAGCCCAAAACGACAAAGCCTATGTTGGTCCATACCGTTACACCGTTTGTGGGCGTTCATGAGCAACCGGAGCCGATACCGACGACGGGATATAGACCGAAGGAGATGAAGCAGCTCTCAAAGCCCGAACACATCTCGAAAACGGTGCACTTTCCCACTGCTGCCAAAATCACCCCCATCAAGCAACAGGATACGGCTGCCTCGAGTATGTATGTGCAGACCGTAAGACCAGACGAACCACCAGTTGGTAGCAGCTATGCAACCCATCACGAATCCGGCAGTAGCTACCAGGAGTTCCACAAGTTTACGCCGAATACGGACTCCCAGAGTAGTAGTTCTATCCTGACTGTTCACAAAGTAAGACCCCCAACGGAATCGTACCATCCGAAGCATCCGAAACATCCACGTGAAGACGAACGGCGAGAGTATCTTGGAAAGACGCCGAAACCGAAAACTCCTGTCCCAGTGGAACTCGGACGGTATCGTCCTACGAAAGGGTTTGAGGTGGAAGAGGACTACACACCAAAGTATAACCAGGAGAAAAAACATTCAACGACCCAGGAGCCCAATCCACACGTGAAGTACGAACAGGAGGTTGAAGAGAACTTCCTTAAACAACAGCAACAGATCCAACAACAGCAACAGCAACATCAACAGCAGCACGAACAACAACAGCATCAGCAGCGCTACCAACACCAGTACCAGCATGAACAACTTGAACAGGAGCACCAGCATCACCACCACCATCATCATGGTGGATACGAGATCCCTCGTCCAGGGAAGAAGGAAAAAACACAGCCTACTGAAGAACCGCAGTATTATCCTTCAAAGAGCTACCGCCCCGTTGAAACCATCACAAAGGTCCAGATGGAGCCGGAAGCGATTCCTTCCGAGGAGCCGTATCGGTATAAACCGGTGAAGTCACATCACATCGAAAGTTTCAAATCGTCTCCTATAAGTTTCGAACATGACCCTGTTCCCGCTGTGCAGCTAAAGGAACAGTACGTTTACCATCCTCCCAAATCACACCACGTTGATCCGCCGAAGAAACAGCCGGAAACGAGCAGTGTTTCGTACCATGGAATCAAGCACTATGAACCGTCGGATAAGCATGTTTCGGATGTGTCATCGGATTTCTTGAAGCTTGCTACGGCCCGGCCAGCAAAACATAAGTATGCAGACCTCCCGAAGCCTTCACCTGCGCCAAGCTACTCCAAAGTGACCAGTTATCCAACGCTGCAAGCCACTAGCACGCAGCGGGAGAAACCGACGTTCGATCCGTACAAATACCGTCCGAGTCCCACGCCGGAGGTGTCAAGTGCTGGTCACGGATTCCAGAAGATTTCTTCTTCTCCGGCAAGCTTTCCAAAGTACATCCCGGCGAAGATGCCTGCTGAGGTGCAGTCGGATGCGCCAACGCCATACAACATCAAGCAGAGTCATTTAGCAGCATCAGAGACATTCTCTAGCTATGTTCCTTCATCTACACCGGAAACATTTAGCGGTAGTGTTTCGCAAGACTATCCAAAGATGTTCTCCGCATCGCCAACCCCGTATACCAAATACAGCAGTGGTAGCCCTACATCCGTTCCAGCTTCAGACGCTTTATACGATTTTCCACACATGAAGGAAACGCCAAAATCGTTTTCCAAGTTTCAGGAACCCAAAACCTTCTCTACCATGCATCCATCGGAGCAGCCTTTCAAAACGCTCAGCACTACGATCTTCATGAAGCCATCTACATCGGAATCGGTCAACTTCGCCGCTTCAGTAGCTCCTGGTAAACCGATTCAGAACCTGACTACATCGATTGGTTTGAAGGCATCGCCGAGTGATGCGACGAAGACGGAGTACTACACCGATCCGGAGGTAACTACATACTACGTGCTGTCCAACGGTACCGAGATCAAACTGGGTGATGATCCGTCCAAGATTCCACAAGAGTTCCGCATCACTTCGGATGATTCATCGTTTCTTAGCAGTAACTACTCGACCAAGCTGGCCGAGGACTTTGCCATGAAGTATAACTGGGATAGTCTGCACACGGTGGCAGATGGGGAATTCTACCTTGGATCCGCATCGGACGCAGCATTCAAATCACTCATGAAGGAAACATCCAAAACGCCCTCCACGAAGACTCACGAGCCAATCGAGTATATCGTGCGGGATAAGAAAAAAATGAAACCGGTCGTGTTCCCCAAGGTTCCACACAAACCCATAAAAACGGTGACGATCTACAAATCAATTCACCGCTCGTCGGACGATATGGAGGGTGGATTCGAGCCAATGGTGGGTGTGCAGCCGCAGATGGACAAGAAAAGTGAACTACCCGGAGGAGATGATGAGTTCTACTACACTAACGAAGCGATTCATGTACAGGAAGATCCTACGAAAGCGTCTAAAAAGAACGCCGTGTTTATGCCTGGCCAAGGAATGGGTGGACGAATGCCAGGACCAGGAATGATGTTGAAGCTTGCACCAGGACCAGCACCGGTACGAGAACCTCAGGGTTCGCCGGCACAGGATATGGACATGAGCGCCGAGCCTTCTAAGAAGCATCAGTACTTTGTGTTGTACCATATTGAAGATAAAGAGAAGAAGCCTGCACGCCCGCAACCACCACCAACCCCAGTTGTACCGAAACAAGAAATTCACTATCATTACAGTGAGAAGGAATCGGAGGAACCGGAGGTTACGCACGAACACTACAACTATCATCACGAGGAGACGATCGAAGATTCTGATGATGACATTCAACATCACTACGTAAATCCGAACTATGGTAAGTTTAACTATCGCCCTAATATCGCGCATCCTTCGTATCAGCGGCCACTACGTGATAGCACGGTTGCTGGCAGTGAGACGACGCTAAAGGTTATCGACCCGGAAGCGAAACATTCGAGACCGTTGGAAATTACCAAACAGGAGTACATGCGCCATGTTCAGAACGCTGTGTTGCGATACATGCGGCAGTTGCAGGAGGAGGGTCGTCTGCCGCAGATTGCGTCGCGGGACTCGGACGACACTCAGAAGGCTTTCGAAGAGATCGATCTATCGGCATTGCTCGGCGGTGGGCTGAAACAAAAGTTTCAGCTCAACGGAGCCGTACGTACGAACGTTCCGACTAGTCCGAGCCACTACAAGCCAATGAAGTCGGTCCCGAGCTCTTCCACGTACAAGCCGACAGTATCACCGCAGAATGTGAAACTTGGCAAGAACACATACACGGCCGGTAAACCGTTGAAGGTGGCGATCGAGAGTCTGCAGGACACGCTCAGCAGCAACGTTGACCTCACAGTAAAAGGAAATAAGCAGCTCGTCAAACCGGACCTGTCAGCAATCGATGTTGGTCAGTCGTACCTGCACGGTTCCACCTTGGACCATGGAACGTCGCCGAAAGGTGGTCATAGCTATGACGGCGCCAGCAGTAGCGCCTCACCCAAAACTAAGCTGCATTTCAATCAGCAATCGCACCATGACATCAACACGATGCTTAACGCCAAGGAAGGATTGCGTACAAATTTGAAGGGATCGTATCTGGATCACGCGTCCAATAATTATGGTTCGATCAAAGGAGGTTCGGCGAACGTTGGTGCTTCGATAAGTTTCGGCAATGGAGGTATGGGCTTACCGAAGGGAATCCACACCAGTGATGATGATAACAAAATTGCACCGGAAGCACTAGACGCACCGATCCAGATCATCAATGGTATTCCGATCACGAATCCCTACAATATCGACATTAACACGCTAAGGTAAGGTTGGATGCTAAAAAATATTTTCTTTTCCGTGAACTTACCCGATGAATTCTGTATCTTCATAGGTATATGCTGGGAGGACTCGCACAAGCACAGGCGGAACAGCAGCAGCAACAACAGCAACAACATTCGCACAAAGAACCAACACTGAAACTGAAAGGCTCCAACTGGATGTCTCTTCCTACGATGGCTAGTCCAACGCAAGTATTTTCATCACACATACCTACCTACCAGCATCCACCGTCAGAAGTGAACAATTACAAATACAATGCCAATTTCGATGCGAGCAACTTCAAGATTAAATTTCCCAAAAACATGAAGCTCAAGGGGACTTCATCAAACGTCGGTGATGCCGCCACCAGTGGATCGATGAACTATGCTGCCTGGGCAGAGTCACCGAGAGCACCGGCCCAAGGAAATGTGAACCACTTCAACCATGCCAACGGAAATAATAATTTCAGCAATGGCGGTACTAATCCGAATCAAAACATCGCAGTAGGCAACAGTCGGCCGATAGGAGCGGTACAACAAAACCATCACAATCATCACCAGCAGGTGCAACAACAACAGTTCCAGCAGCAGCAGCTGCAGCAGCAGCAGCAGCAACAACATTTTTCACAACAGCAGCATCATCAGCAGCAATTCACACGTCCGAGTCGAGAATTCAATCCGGAGCTGTACCTTAATCCTAACGGGCAGTTATTCCAGGGTTTGCTGAAGCAAAATCCTATTATGAGCAAGAAAGCGTCTACTAACGATTGGAAACCGACCACGGTCAAACCAACGATGGGGCCGTCCAAGGCAGTTAAGATAGATACGAACCTTCGGCCACCACCAGCGGTCGTAAAGGGTTGACGGGGTTTAACAATCACAGTATATATTCCAAAGGAAAAGTATGGTAGCGCAAGCCTAGCATCAAGGTGTAGTAAGTAGTCTGCATGGCGCTCGGTTTGAGACGTGAAATACGATGCAAATGAAAGTATTTAAAGACAAGATTCCTGCCGGTGGGATCTTACCCATGTCCCATCCAAAGACTTTCAGCTCTGGATTCTCTGCTCTGGAGCTATGGCTTCAACTGTGCGCAGTTTTATCATCTTCATGCTGACAGAGAGAGTTCTGTTTCCCTTAGGTAGTTATTTAATTTATTACATATATTAAGTTATTTTTCCCCTGCTCACAGGCAGATATCGTAGTGTTAGCGATTGGGTTGCGAGCTTCGTCACGGTAGCAACTGGTCCTGTATAGCCCTGTAATCTGGTCCTGTCTGTAATCTTTTATAGTTTTTAGTCCACTAGTAAAATAAATATACAACTCATTTGATCCAAACAGAAAAGTTCGTCAAATTGAACTCATCAGTCCTTTCTGTTGGGGTTTCATCTTGGTGAAAGCATGTAATGTAAGCAGCGATGGATATGAATATGTAAATCTCATCACCGCGCTTCAGATGACCATGTTCAAGGGCAGTACAGAGATGTGCTGCGTACATGCCTTCCTGACTAACTTCCTTAATGACCTTTCCTATTTCAACCTCTCCCTTGTTAGTTGCTTGTTTCATGAAAGTGGAAATTTAAAAAGATGTTATCGTCTCCAAACGCCGATGGTTATGTGCTTACATTTAACGCCAGTAGCAGCACGGTGCGTGAAAAGTGATTACTCTTCAGGGGCAAGGGCTGCTCCGACGATCACGATGGATAGAGATCGAGCGTGCAACCGTTTGTTAGCGTTACTACTCACACGTTGGCGATTAGAAGAAATTCACCTGCATGCGCCCGGCCAGTTAGCCAGTGTTTAGGCATTCGTTTGCAGCAGTTATAAAGATTTTGATTTTTTTCGCAACACCGCATACCTCATCTACGCAATCGTTTACTACGCTTTCTTCCCGTGCACGATAGCGTAGTGGTGCTGCGATTAACTTCTCCCACCACATAGTGCTTCGATCTCTAGGTACGGAGGTACCCCTCCGAAGCGCATCTTCGGCTGTTATGCATTCGATTGTGCCGTGTTCCTATTCCGATTTTTATTATGTTTTTTTTAATGCTACTGCTTGCTGATCGACTCTGCGGACTGGAAGAGTGTTAGTTTTACTACAGGAACATCCATCTTCGTAGTTAATTGTTGTTTTGTTTTTAGACGTATGCTTCACCGTACAAGTCTTACAAGTTAATCGTCTGCAACGTCGAATCAGACCCGTGTGCTAGTTTCGTTTTGTCTTATCATTGAACATTTGCATTCATTAAACGATCGCAGTTTTGATGGAAATCGCATTAATTGGAGCGAATCTTCCATTCCTGGAATGTATCGTGCCACACGTGGTCGTTGTTTTTCCTAGGTCATTTGAACTTATTTAGTTGCTGTTAGTTGATAATGTTTGAAGTGCGTATAGGTTGAACATTTCAATGATAAAGCATGATAAGCTTTATGATTAGGCACTTAAAGGCACGGGTTTCTTTAATTGAATAGTGTATAATAGTGTTTTGTTAAATGTTAATTGTGAACAATTTGTTAATGTTGTATATGGCATAAAGCCAGCATGTCGAATAGCACGATTCAAGGTTGCATTAGTATGCTTTTTTTCCTATACCGTTCATCAGCATCCACCCCGTTGTGTCGTCAAATGTCAGGCGGGCTTACAATTGTGACTAGCGTACGAGTGAAAGGAGAAATGAATGCTAAAAAGTGCACCAGAAAACACGAAATGAAAGTAAACGCGCTGCATCCACCACGGGAAACAGGGAAGTGCTAAGATACGCTAAAACGCGTTTCCTACGCGCTTATGCAATATAAACACAGTTAAAACGCTCCAGCTCGTGTGGCTCAGCTCACAGCATAAACAGCTGATGCAGATGAAGAAATTATGAAAGACGTTCAGGCGATGGTTGACTAAACTTTTAAACCTATCCCGAGGGCTGGTCGTGGTGTTTCCGTTCCAGATGGAGCGAGGTTGCACGCACTAGCCTGCGGCTACCGATCGACAGATTTTGGCTAAAGCGGATGTGGCGGATAAAAATCGGACGACGGCGAACGACACAATTTTAATCCGCACTATGCGAGACTGACCAATTGGCCTGATTTTCGATGTAAAAATCAATTCGGGCCAATTCTTCGGTTAAAATGGGTTTGTTTTTATGATGCTTCTTTGGTTTTTTTCATTTTTTTTACGGCGTCCCAGTCCTGTTACGCCTCGGGGTGATAAAAGTTATGCTACTATACTGATCCAAACGATATTATGTAAGTTTTCGATGCGATTCGAACGCTGGTTGTTCGGGTATGTCTAATATTGTTTATAACGACGATTCAACCGTGATACGCGATGACGATTCAATCTACTTTGGAAAGCAAATTTCTTTATTATAATTCACGCTCCTCGCAAGGTGTGCACGTGCAGTAAATGGGCAAGTTGCATCAACAGCGGTTGAAGATTTGAAAATTGCCCACGTTCCCACAACGTGAGATATAATCCTTTCTCCATTCCACACCATCGAAGCAAATCCAACCTGACCGACATAAATTATGTCAATCCATTTAGCTGCACTTAATTGAAATGCTTGCCACCGGGTGCCATCGTCGGAAATCTCTTTTCCGTCACCTGCTGTACTGGTTCCCCTAATTCGTTGCATCCTAGTGATTTAATGGTCAATGCACATGGGTGAAAAAACTGGGAAAACCGAAACCGTTCAAAAGCGCAGCTGGAGCATTCAGCTTCACTTCCTGTAACTATATCTCTTTCCTTCTGATGTGAATCCGGTGAGCTGTGGTACGCAAACAACGCACTAGCACTTTTCACTTTCCACCACCGATGTCAAACGTCAAAACGGAGCGAAACGTGTGCAACAAACTTGCTGCACGCGCACACGCGCTATCCTGCGGCTCGTGTGACTCGACTGGACGATCATTGAACTTGACATTTCGTTGCGTAATACTGCACCGAGCGCCTTGCATCGGAGCCAAGTTGTGCAGCTCAAATTGCGATCAATTTTGACCTTTTTTCCTCGTTCGCTGCATTCGCAGTTGTTCATTGCGTGGTAGCTTGGATTCCAGGCAGCACTGCACGACACCCTTTTGCAAACCCGCCTCGTCTATGGATAAGCTTCAGCTTCCGGCTTCCGGCTGTTTGGCAGCTTTGGAGTATCGATAAATGCCTTTTTCCGCAGAAATAAAATAAACCGTCTAGTGAGAGAGAAACGTATAAAAAGTACGAGGCGCTGCGCCAGCCGCCGTTGGTTACGCCATTTGCCGCCTACCTCGACTGTTTTTGCTAATTAATCGTGCAACGTGCAAGTGGGAATAGGCATGTGGTGGAATGACATTTGCTTGTTTAATGTTTATTTTTGTTTGGATACGGATTCAGTTGTATAATGTTGATTTATGAGTGAGTTCTTTTGAAGTTTTTAAACAAAATTAAATTCATTTTATTATTTATTTTTCTCGTTGATTTGAAATAATGAAGTTTATGTAAAGAATGTATGCATTTTTTTAATGATTTGCTTTAGCAGTCGCAATTAATTGGATATATTATAACGTAAGAGGCCAAGCAACCAACTACAGTTGTTAGTTGCAGCATACAGGCTTGCAAGAACTCTTTTCCTACGTTAGCTTTCGCAATTTCCCGTGAAGATATCAAGATCGCAGAGCTAAGCGCATAATAAAGTGTTCGTGTTTCCTTCGCCGGAACAGGTGAAGGTTTGTCCTTTCTTTTTATCTCACCAATCAAACCCCGACCCGATGGTCGTGCATGCTTCACGCGTTCGAGCGTTACTACATGCTGCCGACAATTAATTCTGCGATGCATAATAAACCCTATGAATTTCAATTTTACCGCTCACACCACACCATGGGGCCGGGTAAGAGCCGGGTCTTTCTTTCTTGCTGCTCTATTCATGCAACACTTCAGAATGTGTTGTGCACATTTTTCGCATACCGACCGATGCACTTGGGTGGATTTCTGCATCAAGCGTACACGAAGCGCAAAAGCACCATGAAATCATGATTATTCATTCAAATTGCAGCTTATGCTTATCCGGCATTCATCCACTTCTAACCTCACTTTGGAAATGAAACTATAACCAATCTATAACGAACTCCAAACTCTGTCCACGCCGTTGATCAACTGCTCTGGTTTACGGCTAGGGTTTTAGTCCATAGGTCATTGTCCGATTTACCACATTCCACGGTATTGTCCGTGGCATGAAATCGTCTTAAATCCTCATAATCCATAATTCCGTGTGACCGTGTGGGTGGCATGGAATGCAATGTGCACCCTTTTGCCCCCGTTGCGATGTTTATGCAATGGACACCATAAAATTATAAAACCAAGCGTTTGGAAAAATCCAAACGTACCGATTAGATTTGCTGGCTGTGCGGCGGTTTCCGAAAGGCTCGCAAAACGAAATTGGGGCATTATTACTTATCGTTATGTTTTTGCAATTACAACAAGTCATCTAACTCCTGCTTTACGGAGCAGATCAACAGATACTCGTCAATCGATGTGTGGAAGAAATCGCGCTTTAAATTGCTCATCGAACGCACTATCAATTTCATCGTAAAATCCCCATTATGCTGTCAGTTCTGCTGTCAGCTGTGGTAGCCATGCGTTCCCTTTTTCATGCAATCGAACCGGCATCTAAGCAAATAAAGGAATCTACAGACCGTTGGTTACGCAAATAGCGCTCTTTGGCTCCTTCCAGACCGAAGTGACGTATGGGATAGCGGCGTGGGGCTGAGCGAGAGAACCATTTCTTCTGTTAGCACCTCTATTCATGGATTTATTACAGAGCACATCAGGCCAGGGCTAGAGGCCACGAAATGGCTCCCATCCACCTAAAACGAGCATGTAAGGCCGAACACATATCGCCGCGACGATCCGATCGCGAGAGCATTACGTGATTCTTTTGTCTAGCGCAGACGGTTTTATCCCTTCCTTCGTAGAAAAAGGGACGGATCGGGAAAATTGCGAATTGGGAAAAAGTTCGTATGTGGGACGCGCAGCTTCAGCAGCAAACGAACAACACGATCACACGATCATCTCGCTCGCCAGTGCTTTTGCGCCGCTGGGTGCTTATTTTCATCGCTCAAAATTGGCACATCGATTATGATTACGGTCGCACTTGTGGTGGATGGATATATTGTTAACAAAAAATTGGCTTGCAGTACAATTGCAGTATCAATTATATCGGTAGACGTGACTGAGTGGATTGTAATGCTACCATTTGGAACAATTATTGTGAGTGAGCCTGAATGAGTGAGACTAAGCGAAGATGCCCTGTCGGTGCAGACAGGTACTAGAGTAGCTGTTATCAGTAATAGCTTATCTCGTTAGCTTGATAGGTCCCAGACGTTTCCGTCCCATTCCGTCTTACACGTCCCACACAATCACTAGCTTCAGGATCAATTAATAAAACCATTATTGTAAGTGTAAACGATCACTAAAATCGTTTGAAGCGATCGCAATGCACCGAAGAATGTCCAGCGTAATATCTTCAAACAGGAACCGGCCACCGAACCGGACGGTGCGGAATTAGTGCAGCACTTTCCTCTGTTCGGAAAATCGATTTGGACCGGTTTCAGCTAGCGTTGCTCCACCGTTCCAGCTGGTCGGAAGACTCTGGTTGCATTTAATATCACAACGATCATTTCCTGTACCAGCCCCTGCAGAGACTCGGACACTGCGATCCTCTATCGAGGGCTGAATGGAAAACCGTTACTAAGAAAATGGATTTTCATAGTCAAATCACCGTTCACGTCCACGAGTTGGGGATCATCTCGTGCGCATCCAACAAGTGTTTGATGACCAAAGACGTCACCAAAGTGACGAAACCTGTTATCAAGCTACAATGAAAGTAGTATAGAGATCTAACGCACGATGAACCTTGGTCAAGTGTTTGGTCAAAATGGACCGATAACCAATGGTTTGGAGGAAGGAGGGGGGAGTGGGAGAGGGATTCACTGGACCACAGGGTGCACAAACATGTGATAGAAACCTCAATCGATGGAAAGAAAGAAATGGCTTTCGCTGCCGGGCCACCCTTCGCTTCGTTTCGCTTGACCGAGGTAGGGCCATCAACGACTGTGGCCTGTCATCAGCTATCCGCAATGCGTGGATGCACTGACCATGATGCACTGATCATGAGAAATCAATTTTCCATCAGCGCGTAGCTTATGACGCGACACTTAAGACACAAACCTTTGCGTAAGTTGTTTGTATCCACAACAGAAAGGGTTAATCGGAAATGTGTAGCCCAATAAATAGTGTGTGCACCATCTGTAATTTTCGAATGAGCTGCGGAGACGAGGCGGAATTGGAAAATGGAAATAAATGATACATCAAACACACGTTCTCGGTAGTGAGAGGTACGACAATTAGTCTCGTGTTTGTTTGTTTTTTGTTACGACGTTACGACGACGTTTTATAGGTTTCATATGCCTGTAAGTATGATTTATTTTCAACGCCTTTCCCCACATTAGGTAATGCTCGAGGAGTCGAAAAGTTTCTATAAATTCATATGCCAATATGCGTTGGGCACACGTACATTTTGATGGTCAACTCAACGCTTTCGTTTAAAAAATGCTTTTCTTTTTGACAAATGTAAGCAAACCATTTGGAATTAACTCTATTATAATTCAGAGATAAAAAATGGTATCAACTCACAGCATTTGTAAAACTTCCGATCAAATCAGATGAGGATAATTTCTGTCCAAAACCACTAAAAATTCTCACCGAGTGCTCCTGGAAGGGCGCCCTTTAATGACCGAACCAAACCGGTGCAACGGTTTCCAGAGCAACACATTTCCATCGCATTCACTTTCGCTTTCGCCCGTTTGGGGTTGTTTTCCATCATCATCTACGCCAGCACCACCACTACCGGTGCCGCGGTCTGCAGGAGGGGCAAACCACTATAAAGATGGTTAACGGTAGCCACCGAAGACATCACAAACCATCGCAGCCTGTTCGTGTGCAGACGCGTTTCACTTGTTAGCGCTCTTGTGATTCTGGGAACACGATCTTGCGTCTCACGTGTTTTTTAAACCTGTGCAAATTTCCGCTTCCGGATAGTGTGCTATAGTTTGTGAATTTTTAAAATGTTCAAGTCGATTGTGAGTAGTGGTGGTGCTGGAATATGAACGCAGTGTCTTGAATAGTGAATTTCCAATACATTTCGGTGCCGTGTATTTTCGCAGATTTTCGTGACGCTGTTTGTTGGTGTGTGCTATGCTGGTCTGATCCATCACCATGACGACGACGATGTGTCCGAAACGGAGCATCATCACAACATCGAGCATAAGCATGCAACCTCGCACCAGAGCTTCAAGTTCCACCACTTCCATGCCGTCCCGGTCTACGTGAAGAAGGAGGACCAGCAGTTCCTGAAGCATCCCGTTGAAATTTCGGGCCTGAAACATAACTTGAAGGTTAGTTGATTGTGTTCGAAATGCCGAAATCAATGGTTGGATTGGATAGGTGTTTCTCATAACCAACTTTTCTTCTGTGCTGTCTAGATCGTTCACCCAGAAACTGAGCAACATCACGGTCATGGGCTCACTCTGGAGAATCACAGTGAATTCGAGAGCAAAATCCACGGTGGACACGGATACGATCTCGGTCATGCTGGATCCGAGCATATCGGCCAGGAGCACTACGGTGGCCACGAATACGAGCAGCACCAGTTCGGACATGAGCTGGATGAGCACGAAGAGTAAATCAGCCAAACGATGCCAATCCCTCAGTAGTACGCTCGTCCGTGGCCAACTTTATCATCCGCGGTCATTATGCATCGCATGTGTACAATGTGATATAGTCATTTAATGTTTAATCACTCTCACCCTTCCCTCAAGGTAGAACAAGACAATCATGAGTATTAATCCATCTTTTCCTTGTCATCCATTTGCTAATGGCCCAACTGTTTAGAATCAAACAAACGAACAAACAAAAAAAAACATCATCACACAATGACTACGTTTTTGGATAAAGCTGTTAATAGTTGAATGTTATCTGTTGTTAACTATTAACATAACTTTAGAAGCTGATCTGAAAACACAAAAAATCGACTGAACAGAACGAACTATTAAATGATCATCAATAAAATAACGTTTAAAATAACTTGCATTTTTATACAACTGTAAGAGCATAATGAAGTGATGACAAAAATAACTTGTATTTTAGCTTGATAATAACTTATTTCTCGTTAAATTCACTAAGCGGTTAGGAATATTTATTTGCGTGACAACAGCAACGTTGCCATTAGTTTTACATTGCAGCCAAATTAGTAGAAGCACTGAACAACCGCACAGATCCCGAAAACTGCTCAGATATCCTTATCCTGCTTTTTCTTCTGCGCTAAGCGGTCCTCCAACTGATCCAAACGGTCAGTCATGGCTTTCAGCGAATCCTTGATGTCACTTTGAATCTCACTGTAGCGCTGCATTGCGATCACTAGACTTTCTTCGAGCAGTTCGTTCGCCTGCTTTTGCTCTCCTGCCGTCGATGTCATGGTTTTCAGTTGCTCGCTCACGTCCGGTAGATTGCGAAAGTATTCCGCCCCGAGTGTTGGCTCGAGGGATTTGATCTTTTGTAGCGTTTCGAACGTACCAGCCAAGTCATTCGCTATCGTGTTAATGTACATTTCTTTTGCCTTTAGGTCCTGCTTTTCCTCCAGGTACGCTGGATCGAGGAACGCTTCCAGCTCATCTTTACGTTTGAAAGTTTCCAATATGGCACCACGGGCTGCTCCGTCGGCTAGGTGGCCCGTGCTTGCGGATGGAAGGAACGACGAAGCCGACAGAATGGCTTCGGTTAAGTTTTCTGACTGACTGTCATCTGTTGGAAGTGGACCGAGCAGTTTATTTAAGTTCTCGATCCTTTTTTCAATCACATCTAGTGCATCCATGATGAGCGAGGTGAAATTTAACCTGTAAAAAGATGACACACTTGTACCGTTATGTTCGATGAGGTCATCACGAAATTGAAATGTAATCGACATGTTTGTTCGTCATCTCGATTGTTTAACACTCAGCCTACCGGTAAGATTATGGTACGTATTTAATTCCGGAAATCTCGTGTTCTCGAAGTTTAAATAGCGTAATTACAATTTCTTGTTTTCCTTTCCAAAAATGTAAACAAATAATTCTCTTCCACTGCCCATTATACATTATACAGTTGTCAAATACAATTCGAAGGATCAAGGTATGTAGAGACAGTCTCTTTACATTTTATGGATGGGTTCTGAGTTATGAACAGGTTTCGATAGTATCAAATTGGCGAAAGCTATACCATCGTTTATATTAATATAAAATAATGTATTAAATGTAAGGATTAAACTTTTTTCTGGGTGATCGTGAATAATATGTAATTAGACTGTTTGTCAAAGCTGGGGTTATTTTACAAACTTTGACTTTCAACAGTGAAAGCTAAATTCGCTGCGTTATCCAATTTGACATAAATTTTTTGTTGGTTCGCTGTTATGATACTATTTCGTATTTTCTCTTCCTCGTTCGGGATTAATAATGTTTGTAATACTAAAGAGTACATCTATACGATAATTGATTTATTTGCCTCATTTGGTGGCGGCAATTCGCGATCAATTGTCCATTTTTAGTTTCCATAATGGAGGCTAGATGTTCCAAGCTGTCAAATTTGACAAATTTGACAATTGTTGTTGCTGTATTTGTCAAATAAACTATTCTTATTCTTCAAAAACAAAAAATTGGTTCAACGGGATAGGTCACGCTACGGTGGCTATTGGTGTTTATTTAATATTGTTAAAAAGGTCCGTACTTCGCTTTGCAGGAGTGAAGTAATTTACATTTTCGGATCCACTGGAGTCTCAGAATCAAGATCGTGTTCCGTAATCCCAACATTGTTATCGTGTCCAACAACAAAGACGTCGAAATTTTGTGCGTGTAGTGTTGTTCCCAATGCCAGCATAGAAAATGTGTTAGTAAAATTGTAAAGATTCATCAAAATCGAAATCATACAGCTTAGGGAAAGAACTCTATGTTTGATCCGCGTGCTTAAGGAAAATTTCATGTTAGTCGATCCTGAACCAGTTTATACGTCAAGAAGGCAAGAAGGAAAACAAGAAGCCGAATTCTTGCTAAACCACAAAACCGTGAAATAGTCGAACAAAAGCTGTGAAAGCAGAATCTTTTGAGAAAAGATTACACGAATTAACTTTATCTCACGAGATGTGTATCTGAGCTACTGCGTGTTTTTTCTCCTGTACAACTGTTTGTGTGTGTGTGTTTGCAAGCGCTGGTGTATTGGTGATACAAAGCTACGACCCAACGTTACGGTGTGTGCGTGTGTACGAAATTTTTGCGCGTGAATCCATGCAGCTTCCCGGGTTCATATAAAGCGTTTTTCCAGTGCTAGTTTCCCCCACGGCGGCCAAGGCAAGCGAAAATTCAAAATTATCCCCAAGCTTCAGCACCGCTCTAGTCCTAAAATGTGCAGTGTTTCATAGGAAGAGTTCGAGTGCGAGAGTGAAAATGCAATTTTCCCAGTGTACACAACATGCTAGCGTTTTTGGTTCTTTATGGTTGAATCGGTCGTTCGTTGTTTTCGCCACATAAGTCACCGATATAGATAAGGAGTTTGTAATATTGTCCACAACAAAAGCCCGAGTGTGTGGTAAGCGCAAAAATTGGAAAACCTCGTCGTGTTGTTGCGTGCGCGTGTGTGAGTGTGGTATTGGGGATGAGAGATGTGTTTGTGTGCGTGCCGTTACGTGCTTCTCTAAAGGTTAATCGTTGTCGTCAGCATGTGTCGTTGCGCTAAATATTGCTGCTGCTGCCATCGTATTAAAAATAAAACCGTGTCATCCAGTGAGCGTCGCTTACCACTGTGATCCCATTGTTTGTGTGTATATTTTGCGTGAGTGTGTGCCTGTGTGTATGAAAAGAGGATTTTCCTCTTGTTTTTAGTTGCGGCATATGCGTTTGCTTCGATCCGCGTCTTTGTCCGGTGGCCTGCAAAGTGCGTAGGGCAGCAGGCTCAACACACACACTACCTCCGTCGCAAGGTTGCTTACGTACAAGCACCACCACCACATTGCAGCTGTACGGCCCCCTTACGACGGTCCGCCCTAGGCGGTGGAGCCAACGGAGAGGAATGTGTTGAAAAATCGCGCCCGAACGTCGTCCTCCAGCAGCAGCCCGTGCCAGCAGCAGCACCATCCGACCATGGGAAAGTCCAAGTTTCCCGGCAAACCGTCGCGTTTGGTGAACAAGAAGCGCGTCTCGGTCCTGTCGCCAGCCGGACTCACGTTAAGCGATGAGGACAATCAGGAAAACGGTGGACAGCAGGCAGCAACGCTTGGCAACGCATCAGCTGCTGCTGTTGCAGCAACCCCCTTTGCAGCAACATCGCCTTCTTCGACCGGTGCCGCTGTCGCTGCTTCCTCAACCGCTTCTGTGCGTGCGGCAGCTAACGAGAAGGTGTCCTTCCCGGCGCAGCGCAAAGAGCAACACTCGAAAGCATCGAAATCGTCTGTAACCACTGGAGTAACCGTGCCCGCTTCCTCACAATCTCTAGAGACCGCGAACGGGCGAAGACATGGGAGCGATAAAGCACCAATAACAAAGGTTTGTTTCATACTACATATTCTATAGCTTACAGCGACAGCTGCGAAACAGCTGATCTAAGAATAGTTGCATTGAAATGGTGAAAAATCGATAAAAACGAAGCCTGCGTGTGTGAGAGGTGTGAGCTTTTATGGTTCGATTCCGTTTTCATTTACAATTTACTTCATCAATCATCGAAAGCAGAGGCTACTGGGACGGGGTGATGTGATTTCTCTTCTCACTCACTTCTCTGCAGCCTGGGCTGTACGCATTGAGTGATTATTAACTACTCACCTTCATCATTAGCCGAGTTTGCTGTAATCAAATATTCATTTGAGAAGGCCTCCAAATTATCTCCCGCCCAAATTGAATTCTTCCCACCGCCCGTGACTCGTCAGAATCGACTCGTCGCCGTCGGCCCTGGCGGTTTGATCATTCTGCCAATAGTTCCGGAACTCCGGAAAAAGGAAACGGCAATTCATCTCGCATCGTAATGAGCGGAAGACACCGACAAGACGAGGATGCGGATAATAACATACTTCAACCATCTGTCTTGTCTACTGGTCTTCGGGTGAAATGATCGTGCATTAGATCGCGTTCTTCATCATCTTTGTGTGTGCGTGTTACTGTAAGAAAGTGTGGCTTTTCACTCGTCACACCATGCGCTTGGAGACGAGTCTTTTAAAAAAGGTCTAGCTCAATTTGTGTCGTTACCTTTGCCCTTCTCGAAAAGAAAGACAAAAGTTGCATTTCTCGTGATCATCCTTGCCCGTTTTGCTTTCTAGGCGCTTTCTGTGCCGTCATTACCTGCAGGAGGTAGCAGGAACACATGCCGTGCGCCGCAACAGGGGTTGGTGAAGAGGACGAATCGTTCCGGTCTGGGGCGTCGTGCCGACGAACACGTAGAACCGGTCTAGTATGTGTTAGAACAGCAGACAGGGAACTAATCGGTCCGTTTTGCCAACGAATGCCAAACAACACGATGGAAGGGCAGAAGAGCGCGTGGAGGAATCGGGAATCGGGCGCGCATATGCTCTGCGTCTCGATTACGCTAACATCGAGGGCTTAGCGTTGCATTTCTGTTAGCTTCCTGTTCTGCAGCAAGCAGCAGGACGCACTGAACAGCTGAGAAAAAAGGGGAATTCCCCTAGACTCACTCACTCACTCACTGCTATGTTTTCAGCTATGCAGTTTTGTGTGGCACTACGACAGGCAATTGGAAATAGGCTGCGTTTTTCCGTGGTTGTAATTAACATGGGGTCAGTTCGTTTGTTTGTATGTGTAAATGCAAATCAATGCCTGTTTTTCATAACCGTTTCCTCATATTTCCCGTCACAGAGTAGAAACAAACAAAGTAAAAGGCGTAAATAATCGATATGAAATTCAATGAAAAGCCACCCTCTTGGACAATTTGTTACGGGGAGTGGGAGGGATGGAAACTACTACCACCACTACTATGAGTGGATAAACCACCCTAAGGAAAACGGTCGCTCGCTATTCGTGCGAACCTTTCCACCGGTAATCGATCGCGGTTACGACCGACCCGGGACGCCGAGGTACTGGCGTTTGGTCATTAAACTAATTTTAACAAGAACACCACACCGTACTATGGAATTAAGTGGCACTTTCTTGCGCCTTTCTTACACGTACTTTGGCGTGTATGTGTGCGGGCAATGTAAATATAATCCCCATTATTAAGTATGCCGCTCGGGTCCGCCGATCGTCGACGGTTGGGTAAAAAAGGCTCCTATTTGTGCTCGCTGTCCTTGTTTGGTCTCGCTCACTCTCGCACGTCTCGCATCGTGAAGCCTGGTGAAGGCTAGCGCCACTTCTGCGCTTCAGTGTGTTTGTGTATATTTTACCCTAACCAACGACGTGTGGGTCGCAAAAAGGACGATGACAGCAAGAACCCCAGGCCACAGGACGTCTCGAATAAAAGGTGTGTATCCAGGTGCAACACAATCCACCAACGTTTATTTTATGCCTCTCCGACCCCGTTCTCTGCGCTCTCCCCTTCCTGAGTGAGCGAGTTTTCACTACGCTTTGCTTCGTTACCACACGTTTTGGAAACTGGTTTGTTGTGTGCGTTCTTCGACGGGTGATTTGTGTTGTTGTCGTCGTCGTCGTCGATCGCCTTGTTTCTTGCGCGTTATTTCGCGTGTAATAAAACGGCCGTAAAAACCAATTAATTGAATGCGAACGCATTACTGTACGAATGGGGTGTAAGGATATGCAGGATATGTAAAGATTTCAAACGGTGACGGGGGTAAATTAGTCGTTCGAATGATTGTATGTGATATTCTGAATGATCGGGACCGAATACGTTAGGTTCAAAAGTTAAACAATAGGGCAACTGTTGGGGTGAATTTAATTTTCGACAACTGAATCTGTAAAAAAGTATGCAGAAGAAGGTAAAACTGTGATACACATTTAGAATTTTCCAGACAATATCGCTTAAATTGATAAAAAAAAAATGGCGATCGATTCGAAATAATGTTTACCTACCAAAAATTAGTTCTGATAAATAATTCAGCATTTTAGATAGCTTCTAGACGAGTGTACGCGTAATACAATGAAATGAATGATATACTTAGCAAAAATTGATTTGAAAGAAACTAAATTACATTTGATTTCGGTAAGCTGCTTACAAAATGAGCGCAGTCATTAAATTAACAGTATCAATTAAATCGAATAAAAGCGTGTCAATAAATAAATTATCCGCATCGTGATGAAATATGTGGTCTCTGGTGTACGGTGTGCACGGTTTCGTACGTCAGCGAGATCAATTCTCCATCAATTGATGGCGGCGTGAGGTGAAAATTTCGCTCTTCTCGAACAAAACACACAAAGCGAGCGCCGTGTCAGCTCGGGCGCCCGTCCGCCTGCCGGCTCCTGCTGTGGTGTGCGCGAAAACATTCGATACACGCACACACATTTGTGCGGGGTGGAACCGCATACTTACCAGGTGCGTTTATACACCCTACCCCCTTGGGCGGTCGGTTTGTTACATCGTGTTTGCTGTATCGCAACTCAACAACGCGTTTTCGTTTCGGATCAATTTTTATAACAAACCACACCACACCACGGAGCGTTGTGTCGTGTGAGCGAGCGAGCGAGCGAGCAAACGAGCGTGAGCGACTCATGATGATGCTCATCGAACCCAAACAAGCAACATAAGGGAAGGGGAGCGTAGTGCCCCATGTACCTTTCTTTTGGGGGTGTGCAGGAGTGTTGGGGAAGAGCGAGACAGAGAGTACAAATGTTGGAGAGTAAACGTTCTCTCGCCTGTTTGACGCTCGAGCCGATGATATCATCAACATCATTGCCATCATTACGTACAAACACACACCAAGACGGACATCGCACCAAGGCTGCGATGTAAAATCTCTTTTCGCGCTGTAAAAATCATCGTGTCTGCTTTTGTTTTTGCTGTTACTGTCCTGTGTCGGTATGTGTATTGGTAGCAACGCACACAGCGACAACATACAATCTCGTCTTTTCCTTTCCGATGGAGAGCATAGGGAGTGTAGTTGTCTTCAGCAGTCGCTTGGTCGAAAAGAAAGCTGCATGGGGAGAAGTTATGCTTAAGAGGGTGCTTGTGTGTGTATGTGTGTGTTTGAGTAAACTGTGCATTCGTTGTTGACTGGAACGAGCACGAACACGGCATAAAAGAGCGAGAGCGAAGATGTCTGCGAGTGCGCATTAAGAAACGCGCGTGGTTGTTGCTTTTATTTCACAACACACAACCGTTGCTTCGGTCCCCAGTGCATCCTCCCACTCGCTCGGTGGTATGCTCTTTTTGGGGTAGCCCTAAACTGCCACCTACGAGAGTGAAATGCACCCGCGGTTGCCAAAAACAAAAACAAGCAACATGGGAGGGAGAAGCAAAGAAGTTTTTCCCAGGGTTCACTGATTCATTATCATACCAGAAAATGCGAATAAGTTGTTTGAAATTTGGGTTGGACTCAGCTTTTAGTGTTAATGAATGTTCTAATTTGCCATAAATTCGTTTGAAATTGAGAATCAATTATTTGGCGTATTATTTCGAACACTTTTTTCGAAATCTTTTATTGAAAAAATAAACTCAACGTTATATTAGTTATATCTATTATTTTTACAGAAATTACAGCGAAACCAACTTGCCCGGTGCTTGTATCCAAGGAGAAAGAGACCGAACGTTGTCTTTCCTTTTTTTCTCTCCAAATTGAGGTGAGATAAATGTTTTTGCTCTATCAAACAAGACTCAATTCACTTGAGTCACTTGAACGAGAGCGGTATGGTACGTTACTGGCGATAAAAATTACCGTCGCTTCATGATCCATCCAATAGTGTCGAAAAACAGAATAAGAACCAAAAAAAATAAAACGATTCGCTGGCTGTACCATCGAGAGTATTCAATTTCCCGACCGCTTTTAATATCGTTTCACTAACCCCGGTAATTCTTATAGGCTAATAAAATATCCTTTTCCTACCGACGATTTAACCCCTCCCGGTGCGGGACAAACCGGTGAGATCAGATTCCAGTTGAACTGCGACAACGTGATGTGATGGTTGACCGTAGTATGAAACCGCAGGAATGCCGTTGCCGACCACGCTCTGTATCGCCTTGTACGCTCTCAACTCTGGTGTTCTGCTTCTGTAACCTTTTGACCGTTGCAGACATGGCCGCGGGAAAGGTGAAAGAGTTCCATTCGCTTCAATATTGTAATTGTGTATGAGACACATGCACATACGCACACACCAAAGGAGAAACTTAATGTGATGCTCGCAACATGTTGAAAAAAAGAAAGCATAAACGAACAATAAACTCCCTTTGGAGGGTGACTCTCACAGCGCAGTAAAGATGAGAGTGATATTTGATAGGAACATTGTTGGTTATGAATGGTTCTCGCGTGCTGTGTATTAGAGAATGATTTTTGGGAACTCTAATCCGATAAATGAATATATTAGTGGCATGTACTGAGTGCGTCGCAAATTCCACACCTCACCGGACGCTACGTTCCGGGAGTTTGGTGTAAACAGAGCGGAGCTGAAGCAAACAGCACGAATGAGCTGTTTGCTCGATTTAGTGTTTGCCAAGGGCTTGGTGTGTGGTAGATAACGATAAGCAGCAGTCAGCGTCATAAAGTCTGCGTGCACGCCCAACAAACACCTGTGAAGTTGGTGTGTGCGACACAGCAGTCATGAACTTTTGCCTTTGCTTTCGTCTTCTCTGCGAGTATGATAACGAACGTTGGATGGATGGCGCTTCGGCAACATTATGCAAAGAATCTCTTGATGATTCGCCCAAGTGTGAGATCATGTGCGAGATGTCCTGCTGCTCCACCAGTCCCCGCGAGAACGTCGACTTGCCCTTTTTGACGTCCGACAATAATCACACACGCCTGTGAGAGATGGTTTGCTTGTGTGTTGGTGTGAGAGATTCAATACCTTTTCTCAGTGGAGATCACCGCGAGTGGTTTTTCTTTTTCCCGTTTGGTTGGTTTTGTTGGTTTCCAGCAGAGCAGCAGACGCTGATAATCGCACCCAAAGTACGAGAGGAGCGTATGTTGGAGAGAGTTAATTTACGCACACCCGCACCCGGAGGAGAAATGGCAAGAGAACGATGACTGTTGCTGTTGCTGCAACCGAGATCGAACACTAAGCATGTGATGGGTGAGGAAAAATCAGATTTTTCCATCCGCCGAGTGGGTTGGGATGGCCAGGTAGGGTGGAAAGACGCAGCGAACATTGGATGCGCAATAAATGTTCGCCGCTGGTGGCGTGTGATGCGGATAACCTTGGGAGGAAGCGAAATGCGTGTGTTGAAAATTTTTCCCGATGTTTATTTTGCTCACGGGCATGTTTGGTAATCGTTTCATGGAGTGTAAATAATTGTTTGGCGGTACTCTCACAAATCTTTTTACGATTCTTGTTGATAGCCGAACTAAAATCATGACATCACGTATACTTTTTAAAATTTTACTCACGATGTTCATTCGCCAATTTTCCCTTTATCGGCAGTAAAAATCGAACCCCCGGCAATCCAACGAATCGAACGTCAAAGCACAGACGCATAGATTCAGCTTATACAAACGCAAAAGATTGAATTTTCCGCACAAGGAAAACTGCGTTGGAGTGTGAAAATATGAAACTTTTTTTTTGCCTCAATCCCGTTTTGCTCTCCCAGCTGCGGCCTGTCTGTTCAGATAACACGTATTTTGCATATCGCTCTTGTTAGCGTCGCTGCGTGTCGTGTAGATGTGGTTTTTATAGAAGAGCATTAATTTGTCGCATGCAGAACAAAAAAAAAACAACGAACAAACAAACGTCGAAGTGTGCGTTTTGATGCGTGCACCGCCGGCACAGCCTCACCTAAACTGCATACAATGAACACTCGATTTCCCCGCCATTGCCAATGGCATTAGTGGAACAAAAACGGGTGTACCGTTTAAAATAGTGTTTCGAGTAAATGCAGAACCTAACCTGCACATTCTGAGGTTCGCTAGTACCTCAGTGCAATCGAAACAGACGGATCCCGTCGTCGAAGTAGTTTCGCTCACACTGAACACAAAACGGCACTACGGAGTGTGTGTTCTCCCGAAAATTGACATCTATCCTTTCCGGGCCTGGCAGGACGTTGTTCTGATGGATTCGATCGAAAAACAATTCTCTCTTTCTCTCTTGTTTTTTTCACTCTCTTGCTCACAGAACAACCCAGTGCAAGCAAACGCCACACAAATACTCCCAAAAAAGACACGTTTAGTTTGTGGATGACACGGGTGTGCAAAAAAGTGGTTTACCTCTACGAGACATTGGCTTTGTGGTTGATTGCATGATGCAGAATGCAGAATGTCAGCATCAGCTCCATTACCCCTGCACTTGCTTGATATTTATTTTCGTCTGGATCTCTAGTTTTGGCACTCAAATTATTTCGAAAGAGAGTAAGTGACCAGCAGCTAGTGTGGAAAAAAATAATTGCAAATTGCCTTGGGTTTGCAAGGGCGTGCTGCGGGGAGGCGTACAAAGAACTTATGGCATATTGATTGCGTGTTCAAATTTCCGTTCTAATGTATTGCCAACAAGTATGGTAAGGTTAGGCCTCTTTTAAACGCGTACGTAGCTATCAGATTTGGTGTTAATGTTTCCCACAATGTGCTGTTTATTAACAAAAGTTAATGTTTGCCCATAAGGTGGCACCTTCGGCAACTTAGAGGAGGTGTCGTT
Organism: Anopheles punctulatus; assembly: GCA_000956255.1. Taxonomy (NCBI): domain Eukaryota; kingdom Metazoa; phylum Arthropoda; class Insecta; order Diptera; family Culicidae; genus Anopheles; species Anopheles punctulatus. Next base: position 1,832 of record JXXA01011748.1, on the reverse strand, counting down.
TTATGACTCTATCCTTTAGAGTATTCGCTGTTTGATTATAAAATCAATAATGTTTTCCAGGTCTATTTTTTGCGCTTCGGTTTATCCTTCCAAAACCCTCGTCTTCCTTTCGAATCTTGTTCGCCGTTTGTTTGTGGTTATTAAATTAGAAATGGCATTATAATAATCGCTGGCTGCTACTGTTGTTGCTGCTTCGGGGTAGTGATTTACGGTTCGTATGCCGGCTTAATTGCTTTACCGGCGGGGGTAGGCAGCAAGTGAAAGAATAACATTTTTATGAATGTGAACAGCTTTCGCATTGTGTTTTGTATGTACAACATCGCAATCGTTTGTGCGTGTGTGTGTATGTGTATGTTTGTGTGGCAATCGAAAACGGGAGGATCTAATTGCATTCACCACAGTTTGGGCTTGGAGACACGCGACGACAGCGTGGTTGTGTAACAATGGATGGAAATTGAATTGGATGGCCGTTTCCCCAGGATGTTCACCCTTCTCAGGATACTGTGTGTGTGTGTGTGTGTGTGTTTGTGGTTTTTTGTTCTACTGTAGATATTATGCAACCTAGCGAGAGTGTAATCGACTCAGCAAAGAGACGGCCGGATCGAATTCTCTTCGAACTGCTCTACCGTCACAATTCACGCTTTTACGGTGGAAACATTGGGGGAACAGCGACACGATGGTGGGATGTGATTCAATTATTCTCATAAACCGCTTGTGCAACACCGACTGCAGGAAGAGATGGAAACGATTTAATCAAATGCTACAGCTTTCTACCTTCCGACCACAGAATCCGGCTAGCACTTCGGCGAGAGAAGGAGAGTGAATAGAAGGGGCAGTGAGTTTGTCGTAGTAATTGCATGTCGAATTGACATGAACGATGAATTCACACCGATCGAATTTTGCGTACGAAGTGTGCCCCGGAATCGTCCCACCGCCATTCGTAAGGCCGATCCTTTCCTGTCTGTCGTTTCAGTTCCAGAAGATTTGGCAGGAATGGAAACGATTCGAAAATTAGTCGTTGGAAGTTTGCTGGTGAAATATCATTCACAATATGGTGTCGATGTCTGGCTTTGCCCCGAAGTTAGTGCTACATGCTCAGATATATAATAATGCCAAAATTTTATCTGCAACACGTCGATCTCATCGCTGCCCGTAGCACGTTAGCCAAGTGTGAATTCAATTCCACTACCGCTGCCGCGACTGGAAAGGAACATAATGCAAGCGTGAAACAACGCCTCGTACACGGAAAGTTCTATCGCAAAGCATCTGTCTGTTTCTCCAGTTGAATCGGTCTGCTGTGGTGTTGTTTGTACCGTGATGCTGTGTGTCTGCGTGTGCATTATGTTCGCATGTTATCTGGATTATTTATTCGCAAACGGGTTTTCTATCCACGCTACACGCTTTCCGGCGAGGGAGAAAGAGCGTATAACGTTTTCCATTAATGACGGCTGTGGTTCTTATCGGCTACGCTGGGACATATATTGCATTTTTGTTAAAGTATTCTAAATTAATTTCGCTTCCATGTCGGCAAAAGCGTGTTCGTGTACGATAAGATCTACATTTATTAATTGGATCGATCGAGCGCTGAAGATTTTTACTGTTTTTCAGTTTTGTAAAATTTATTGCTGTTAAATTCAAGCTTGAAAGGCACGGCACGGTTGAACAACGGAAACATGTTGATCGTCGAATTCATTGAAAACTCGAATCCCATCACTCCAGCTCAATGAAATCTTCATGAAGGGGGTAAACTGTATTCCCCATTCCAGAAATTTTGAATAAGGTTTGCGAACAATTCACAATAAACACTTTCAATCCGTTCAGATTGGAAACGA
>JXXA01011745.1:0-12910 GCA_000956255.1 Anopheles punctulatus | reverse complement strand
GATGTTAAAATAAAAAATAGATTGCATGTGGGTAGGATTAATATGAACGGATTGTTATTCCTTCTTGACCCAAAGTAAATCTCTAAAAAATATATGCCTCTGGCACTCGACACACGTTTTTTTAATTTATCTGTAGATTGCAATTATTAATACTGTTCAAAAGGGGCAGGTATCTATCAGGCATATGTTTTTTTATGCATTCCGAGCATCGCACACAAATGCTGCTTTTCCCATACGAAATGTTCTGCGTGGTAAATAAAAATTCTTATCTGACGATGAACAGGCGTTCGAAAAAGTTTGTACAGTGGGCGCAGGGATGGTTGTGTATGTGTGTACTGCGGGTGCTGTCAAACTCATCAAAAAGGATAAAAGAAAATCAAAGCAAGCAACAACTACGATTTTGCTTTTCCGGGAAAATTTTATACACTTCTTGACGGTGAAAAGTACTTGCGCCACGCTGAAAAGAAACGGCTGAACCCGTACGAATCGAATATCGCGTAATTATTTAGTCGGGAATCACGAATTTGGAAGTGGACAGCTGTAAGCAGCCTTTGCTTAGCCAAAAATTTGTGGTGTGTCGTCTGAAGCGCGCAGTTGTGAAGCAGGAAAATTTATGTAAATAATGGTGTCTAACAAGGCGCCAACCAACGAAGGCAACAAACGCACAAGCAATCAAATGGCTAATCGGCAGAGGTTTAAGCCTGGCATGGGAAAGCCCTACGGCCCGATGAACAACATGCGAAACATGAACGCTATGTTCAACGCGAATCAGCTCGGCGATGATCCCGGTTTCTTAGATTTCAATGACGACTCGATTACTTCTACCAACAGCGGACCAGGTAACAATTTCGGTGGACCTATCAACACAGCGAATGGATCGGACGCAGGAAACAAAGCCGCCCCATTCGCCAACGGTAATCGCAGGATGAACGTACCGATGAAGCGTGCCATGAAAAATGGAGCACCCGGAGGGGGAATGCGACACCGTATGAACGGTGGCGCGAATGGGATGCCTAACTGGGGAGGGCCAATGGCTCCGCCGAACATGTATCCGGGACCACCGGCACCTGCCGGTCGCCGTGGACCCATGCATCCACCCCCTTTACCACCACCAGTTCCACCGGCCCATTTCCGCAACGGTATGCGTATGAGAGGACCACAGAACGGTCGGTTCGGTGCGGGTCCACCAGGACCGATGTCGCTACTGGCGATGAACAGACCAATACCGCCACCGATACCCCCGATGGGTGGCCGACCGATGCCCCCACCACCCGGTATGGGTCGCATGATGCCACCTCCCATGCGCCACGGACCGGATGGTGGACCCATGCGTCGCAACATGAACGGTAACATGCATGCACGTCCGATGGGGGGAAAAATGAATCCTTTCCCACGAAACGGCATGGCACCGAACGGTGGTGGTGGCGGTGTAATGGGTCCGATGGGGAAGCGTATGCGACCGAAGCCAACGCAGCAGCAAAACAGGGAAGAATACCCGCTGGACAAACCGTGGGTGACGGAGGAAATCAAAGGTGAACACGATAAGAAAGCTGATCTCGCCAACCGACTGAAAGGACATCGGGACGATGCGCTTTTTGCGCAGTTCAAGGAGCAGCGGGATAAGTTCGTTAAAATGTACGAGGCTGCACGGCTCGAGTACATTGGGAAGCATCCCGAACAGGTAATTTGATGTTAATTTGGTGTGGTATTGATTCTAGTCTTGTGAAAATCTGGTATTGTAGAGTTTAGTGATTGTTTGTTTGTTTTTTTTTTAACAGTATGCATAATTTTGCAAAACTACTTTTATTCGGGAATTATAGCTTAATTTAATTTCGGTATAGTGTTTATTAGTAGTTTGTTTGATTGATGAGCGCTTTTTGCTTACACTTGATTGCGAGCTTAACGTCCTAAGCATGGCTTTTGTTAAACGATAACAAAAATAAAACAAAGTACTTGTTTTTTCAAGTGTAACACGCATTCAAAAAGACCTTTTGTACACAATTCGTTCCAGGATGTAGAAAAAATCTTGACCGCGTCGGCTTCTAAAAAGCCCCGTCTCGAACAGGTAGAAAAATCAAACGCTGGCCCCGTTACCGCCGCTAGCACAGAAGCAAAAACAGAACCAACTACTACTAGCAGTTCAACTGTCACTTCTGAGGCCGCCGATGCATCTCCTGCTACGGCTAGTACCACCGAAACCAATGATACCACAGAAATCACATCCACTTCTGCAAATGCCGAAAGCATGCCAATAGAAGCGGAAGCACCAGCTGCTGCCGCTGGTGAAAGCGAACAGAAAACTGTTGCAGTTTAGTCGATCGTACCCCTTACCCGTTTTAGAATGAAACACAGATGGTAGCTAAAGATCCGTTTTTGCGATTCATAGACAACAGAAAAAAACCTTTATCTTATAAAAAAGAACAAAAAAACCTGTATAGAATTCAGTCAGTGTTCGGGAGAGATCAATCAGTCTTAGCAGAGTTTTATCGTTTGTGGATCGTTGTGCGATGTTTGTTTATCCTTGTTTTTCTGTCTTATACCCGCCAGACTGAATGCCAACCAAAACCTAGCACATAAACCATATTAAAACATAGAAACGAAGCTATAACGGCATAAAAATAAACATCACAGCGCGAAATCAAGTTAAGGAGCATCGTGTAGAGTTACAATCTTTTTTATGGTACTGTTAAACACATGTTGCACATTTAGCACCACTAGACAGATATACAATTTGTACTGGAACATCAAACAATATACGCCTGTTTACACCCACAAATTGTCGTAGAGATGAAAATAGAGCCCACCAAATGATGTGTAAGGCTTTCTTTGCCAAAATGTTCTAAAAACACAAACAGACATTAAACAACCATACAAAAATATATAGCTAGCTTCGGTTTAACGAACGTTCATCGCCTCTGCAAGCAGTAATGAGATTCCCTGCCGTAAACTGTTGCACACACCTTATGTCCCTACGAATAGCAGCGTGTAGTGCGAGTTTTAATGCGAGACCATTGGCCACACTCGAATGAAGTGCTCAAACAAAAAAAAGAAAAAAGAAATAATTAATCGGAATTGAAAGTCCAAAAACGAAAGTAACTATCAATAACGATGGCCGTGTAGTGCAAAGTAAAAACAATCTACGCCTAAAGCAAAACATGTGCAAAACGTTAAAACTATAACAATTACCGATACGAAAGGATTTGTAACGATTTATATAGCAAAAGTATATATATACATATATATACGTATCGGAACTATTATATACCGTTTCGGCCGATGGTGCGTGCGGTTTTGGGTGATAGAGACATGGCATCATTTTAGATAAATTTCATGCGATAAACACATACGATAAAAAAACACTCTGAAACAGATCGCTAGCCAATACCTTCAGTATGATACATTCATTATAACCGACTGAAACCCGATTGCAGGAAACTAAAAAAAGAAACGAAGACTCTGTAGCGCAGCAGTGTCGTTTAAGGTGCGGTGTACTAAATTGTGAAGTACTAAAAAAAAAACTAATGGTACAGTAATATAGATACCAGATCACATAAATACGCCAACGATAACGAACGAACTACTATCACTTATTGAATGTACTAGAATTGATTGCTAGCGGGATGATATTTAAAAGAAGACTTGTCGATTGTGCATCAAACAATTAGAATGTTAAAATAACTTAAATTAAATCTCTCCTGTTTCGTGCCGAGCTGTGTTGTGATTTGCGTTCTGAGCTAGCGTTCTGTTTTATTTTACTTCTTTAATGCATCCGGCAATGTGATTGGTTTCTATGGTTTCAATGGTAGGGTCGCCTTTGGCTTTTATGTTGACAAGAAACGAAACTTTACATAATCGTTTAGTTATTTTTTCCCGATTTTCACGCTCCTGTATCCTGCAAGGCGTACATTTATTAAGCATGCGTGTTTCGTTTAGGCGTCGTACGCAAATATCATTATCGTAAGCACAAACATGTATAGAAACAATGGAACTCTGAGATCAGCACGCAAACAGGGTCGTAAGTAACGGTTCGTTTCATTGTAATTTTGCAGCACTTTGTATGGGCATAGCGAATGAAAGAGTTTTGTTTTTGCGCTTTTTCTTTGTCGATGATTTCTTGTCACTCGTTAACGTTTCCAAAGACAACATAAGTTAATCGACGCTTAGCAAATCAGCACGATCGGCAAAAGCATAAAGCAGCGGTTGCATTTGTTGTTCCTAATTGATCGTAATTCTTTTCGAGATTTGCAAAATGTATAGGTCTTGGCTGTTTGGCGCGCAATGAACCCTTTTCACATCGCCCTGCCTTTTTTATCGTTTTTTTCTGTGAATATTTACTTTCGTCCTAATGTATTTTAGAGCTAGTTACTCTGGCTGTGGTTCTCACAACCGTTCTTAGTAAGTAAGCATTTTTTGCATTTTCCTTTGCACTGTGTAGTACGAGTTACAAAAGTAGACGTATGGCGTACTTATAACGTAGAAACAATGTAAGTTTATTTGACCGTCGGTTTTCTGGATTGCATTACGTTGCCTATTTATGATAACTTATAGTACGCTGATATGAGCCACCAACGAACCAACTGGTAATGATATTAAGTATTTGCATTGGATTTACGTTAACAGCGTGGTGTTGTTCCACCAACCAACTGCCAGCATATGCTCACCTGTTTACGTTGTACAGAAATAAATGGAATTTAATTTTGCCCACGTATCAGAGATTGCTAATTTATCTTTTTTATTATAACCCTACCTAACTTAACATCCAGAAAAGTGTGCGCATTTTTGCGATACACACTGTAGAAATTTCACGTGCTTCAAACATTCACGTCGCCGACACTTGCGTAAAGTTGCGCCAAGTGCCCAAGTTCGCGTCGCGCGAGTGTGTGTGTGTGAGTGAGTGCGTGCGCGGCTCACATCGCACGATTCGTGGTCGGTTTTCGCAGATAGCACAACCACGGCCACGAGAGAAAAAAAAACTCCGGCACTGGAGCGAACGACAGACAGCTCGCACAGTGGATGAATTTTTGTAATAGGAGATGAGCTCATATTTTGAGGTAATATTTAATCTAAATTATCCTAGTAATTGTCATGATATACTGTCTTACAGCGGTAAATATTGTATTTTTTTCTCATTCGAGATCAATTTTTTTTGTTCATTTTTTTATTTAATTTGCAATTTCGTCCACTGTGGCTGTGGCTAAAGCCTCTACGTTTCGGCTCGACTCGCGACCGGGTCAGACAGTCGCGAATCAGCCATTATTGTTTCGGAACTTGTGCTTAACGTAAGAAGCAAACGCGTGTCCGGTGGCGTCTCGTTTCAATAGTTTTCCAAGTTTTCACTGTGTCACTCTAATCGTTGGTAACTGTTCGCCTTTCCGGGGGCTTCCGAGTGATATTTCAAAATTCAATCCCTACGCCGATTGCTCTGCACCCTGACATCGTACAAAATGTCCAGCCCGTAAGTAAACACGGTTCCCAAAGGGCACCTTGGTTTTGCCCCGGTTGCAAGTCATCGTTCACTGCCGCAGCGATCTTTGGCTTCGTTCTTGTGTGTTGCGTGTTTTACGCACGGTAGAAACTGACTGCCCTATGCGATTTCGCTAATCGCGCGAAGAATTTATCCATCCCAGTGTAAACAAATGCAGGCTGGAAAGAGGAAGAGTCGGTGCCGATCGAATGGAGGTTCCGTGACGCACGTTCAATGTGCCAATGTTTGTGCCGTGCCGTGCCATGTTCATACGTTTTTTTGCACTATTTGTGTCCACTCGAATGCTTCCGGAAGAGGGGCGCTTGTTTGCCTTCCTTTCCTCCCCCTGTTCCCCGAGAACAAACAGCCGGCCCTGATAGGGGCCTCGCGGTGCCCGCCTTATCTTTCTGCCGTGACGATTGTCGCGAGCGATTTTATGTTTGATTTAAGCCTACGAACCAATCAACAATGATCTTGTGTGATGCACCCCTCGAGCTTTTGTCAACGTCACAAATTGCATGGACATTGTAGAGTTACCCTCGCGTGTCTTTTCTCGCGAATGATTCATCAAAAATGGTGTGATGATCGGAGGCAACCATCCAAGACACCCAGCGTTTAGACAAGTGCCACTAGCGCAAGGTCACCTTAAGATGCTACGCTAGCCCAATCCACCATCGGCAGACCTTCGAGATTCGGCAACGTGGAACAGTGGGCCCAAAGATTGCTTGCATAACACCCGGCGGATGAGCCTAAAAAAACGAACTCATGCGATTAATGCGATCGTGCGTCCTGTGACCTCTGCACCCGTAGCAATTAACGAATATGGCTCACTTTATGTTTCATTCTCACAGGAAAGCTGATATTGCCCTGATCGGTTTGGCCGTGATGGGTCAAAATTTGATCCTCAACATGGATTCGAAGGGATTCGTCGTTTGCGCTTACAATCGTACCGTCGACAAGGTGAGTTTTAGCGGTCCATTCTGAGCTTTAGTGCAGACGTTTGCACGATGCCGGCTTTCGAATTTCATCCAACGCCAGTAATATACAAGTTATGTCACTTTGGCCGAACCTCCGCCATTACTTTCACCGGTATCGCCTCCGCCGAAGCGTGAGCGGATCGTTCCCGTGGTATTACGTTCATGTTAGCTTTCGTTTTATTTCATTTTACGCCGCCAGTTTCGAAGCATTTTTTTTGCTGCTGTAACACTTCATTACTTTTCGAGTAAAGAATTGTTGTTCCGTTTGCCCCGCATCCCATCGGTGCGATCGCTGTCCTTCTCGTAACTTTGAAATGACCCTAGTCAACGGTGCGGCCAACGTGTGTGCGTGCTTGCGGCACAATTTTCATGCTCGCTCGCTCTCGCAATGACCCTTCACCGCGTGGAATCGATCGCCGGCGTGCTTGGATTAATATAAATGCGGCGAACGCGATCGCGGCTAGCATTGACGCACCTGGTTCGTTTAATTGAATTGGATTTCGTTCTCGCGTTTCCCTTGCAGGTTACCCACTTTCTGGAGAATGAAGCCAAAGGCACCAACATCATCGGGGCCAGCTCGCTGCAGGACATGGTGAACAAGCTGAAGAAACCACGCAAAATCATGCTGCTGGTTAAGGGTAAGCGGGAACAAGGGAAAAGTCATTTGTAGGTTGAAGGTAGGTTGCACCAAGTCGAACCCCGAATTTGTGCAGCGACTGGAGCATACTACCTGGAGGTATAGAAGATTAACGTTCGCTGCTCGTCGCGATAAGCTCGCGAGCAGATTTTTATTATGCTCATGCCTCCCCGCCCCATTGCAAGGCAATAAGTGAAAGTTTGCTGCGGGTGACCTTTTTAACCAGTGCCTACTTGTCTACCGTTCGTTCTTACCGACTAACGATGTCCGTGAGCGTTGATCTTGAAATCGAACGCTTAAGTGTCGCGCGTTGAAGGAAGGAGGAAACGATGTAACAACGCAGAACGTCTCAAAAAGTCGGTCGCCGGAAAGAGATCGCGATTATCACCGCTAGCACGACCTCCAGCGTGCCATCGGGCCGTGAATCGCATGTTCTCGAATCGCGAGTCACTCACGTGACTGGCTCGGGTGATCCTATAATGACGCGAGTGTGTTGTCTCTGTTGCAGCCGGCAGTGCGGTAGATGACTTCATTAACCAGCTGCTTCCGCTGATCGAGAAGGGCGACGTGATTATCGATGGGGGCAACTCGGAACATCAGGATTCGGCCCGCCGGTATGAGGAACTGAAGGCGAAGGGCATTCTGTACGTCGGTTCGGGCGTGAGCGGAGGCGAGGAAGGTGCCCGTTATGGGCCATCTCTGATGCCCGGTGGCCATCCGGATGCGTGGCCATTGATTAAGGACATTTTCCAGGTAAAGCACGAAAGGAAGTCTACTTCTAGGAAGGTTAAAGTTTTCGCACACAGTTAGATGATTTATTGTGAAGGTTGTACGGTTTGCATACTTTTCGGTTCACTTTCGATTTGATACCAAGGAGTGTGCAAACTATAAGAATATGAGTTATAAGGAAGTGTTTGTGATTTTTGCAGGCCATTTGCGCCAAATCGAACGGTGATCCGTGTTGCGAGTGGGTCGGCGAAGGCGGTGCCGGTCACTTCGTGAAGATGGTGCACAACGGTATCGAGTACGGCGACATGCAGCTCATCTGCGAAGCGTACCATCTGATGTTGGCCCTTGGAATGACGCAGAAGGAGATGGCACTGGAGTTCGACGAGTGGAACAAGGGCGTGCTGGATTCGTTCCTGATCGAAATTACGCGCGACATCCTGAACTACCGCGACGAGGAGGGCTATCTGCTGGAGCGCATCCGCGATACAGCCGGCCAGAAGGGTACGGGCAAATGGACGGCGATCGCAGCTCTGCACCACGGCGTACCGGTCACGCTGATCGGTGAGGCTGTCTTCTCCCGGTGCCTGTCCGCACTGAAGGAAGAGCGTGCACGGGCAAGCAAACAGCTGGCCGGCCCCAGCACAAAGCCGACCGTGGCCGACCGGAAGCAGTTCCTTACCCACATTCGGAATGCGCTGTATTGCGCGAAGATCGTGTCTTACGCGCAAGGATTCATGCTGCTGCGTGAGGCTGCCAACGAGTACAAGTGGAACCTGAACTACGGTGGCATTGCGCTGATGTGGCGTGGCGGTTGCATCATTCGCAGCGTGTTTCTGGGCAACATTCGCGACGCGTTCGTGCGCAATCCGCAGCTGTCGAACTTGCTGTTGGACGATTTCTTCAAGAAGGCTATGATGGACAACCAGCAATCGTGGCGTGAGGTTGTCAGCCAGGCCGTGCTTTGGGGGGTACCGGTACCGGCACTTTCTGCCGCTCTAGCATTCTTCGATGGCTACCGCTCGGAACGGCTGCCGGCTAATCTGCTGCAAGCGCAGCGTGACTATTTCGGTGCGCACACGTACGAGCTGCTCGGCAAGGAGGGCAAGTTTGTGCATACCAACTGGACCGGCAAGGGTGGTAACGTTTCGGCCAGTACTTATTTGGCTTAAAAAAAGGTATCGCCTGCGGAAGATCGCTCCTCCCATTGGTATGTTTTCCACCATTCCATCGTCATTCAAACAAAAAATCTCTCGCCCCGAAAACGTCGTGATTGCTTTTTGTTCACGCTCATTCTGAAACAGTTATTTATTGTTGATATTTTTGTACTCTGTTTTCTTCGTAATAAAATGAGTTGATAAGGAAGAGTTGTGTGTGTGATAAATATGAAGTTTAGTGAAAGAATGTGTTGAGGGAAAGGATTTTTTAACAAATTTTGCACCCAAACAAACGCAGCATACTCAACTGAACATTTGAACACATCGTGCACAACGCCATCTGGCGAGAAATGTTGCAGGCTGTGCACAATGGAATTGAGATTTTACACATTTTCAAAACTTTTAGAATTACTATTCAATTTAGTTCACTGAAAATAATATCTAGTAAATTTTCAAACTATTCGAGCGGAGAAACATAATAAAACAAATGCAACGAGCGCAATCTATGACCAGGAACTATCGCTGTGTCATGAAATGTCATATGGTTTTGTTTTCATTTGCATTCCATCAGAGAATAACAACACAAACAATTAAACAGCAGAAAAGGCAAGTCGCGAATTTCCTCCGTTCCGATAACAAATTGTGCAGTGCATGGCTGTACCGGGACACAAGATGAAGGTGCTATCGCTCTACAAACAGTTGCTGCGTGCGTCAGAGAAGTTTGATGCGTATAACTATCGGTAAATACTCCTCGTTTTGGTTTACTGCGCCCATCCAGCTTTACTGATTACGATCAACACCATTTGCAGCATGTACGCACTGCGCCGGATTCGTGATGCATTTAGGGAAAATAAGGCCTTGACGGACAGTGCCAGCATTGCCAGCGAGCTATCGTACGCACAGAAAAATCTAGAAATTATTAAACGACAGGTAAGATAGTTGCTTATCTATTTACATTTGAGGTTAGGGGTACCGCTGGACCGGCGATAGTTTGACAATGTGATGTAATAACTGTAACGCATGTAATCAAGCTACGCTTTGCCGTGAGTGCACACAAAACACATTTTTAGGAAACCTGGGATAATTTTTCTACTTTATTATATGCTGATACAAATATGTTTCTTTTCTTTCCTTACATACTTCCCGCACATCACGATACTGTTTGACCGATAACATCTGCAGACAATAGTTGGACAATTGTACCGGGCGCCCGATAAGCTGGTGATAGAGAAGTAAATCTCATCTACGTATAACCCTCGCCGATTGAAGCGCTGCGTAATATTCTGCTTTGAATGCTGCCTTTTGCTTTAGACACCGAAGGAACATCTACTGCATATACTGAGCCATATATGTGAGCTGGCGTTCTATCTGTGGAGAATGTGACCGTTGCAATTTTTCTTTCAATTTGTCGGCAGAACTGGTAAAATTGTACGTTGAATACAATACGTTGGGGATTTCTACATGAGAAAGAGGCGGTGAAACAAATTAGAAATGTATTATAAATACATGTTGTGTAACTAATTACAATCGTTAATTATAGTTTCGTGTGAATAAAATAGAGTTCAGTATAGAAATATATTAGTTCTGATCAATGTTTTTATCTTAAAAAATCATTATAAATCCTCCTATTTTAGTTGTAACATATCCTGTTCACGTCGATGTTTGTCCAAATTGGTCCATAAATCCATGACCCCGTATATATTTTATCTACAGTATCTACAAATTCGTCTTTTACGACATTAATAGTAGTTTCACTGTAGTATACATGCATTTCATGTGGTTCCGCGGTCACAGAATTTATCCGCTTGTTTGAGCGTTTTTTGAATAGCAATATCGTAAGAACTACGAAAGAAACACACTAATCTAACCAAAACTATGCTCTTACAAAAAACCAAATGCGTCCAATAATATTTGTTAAAATTTCTCAAGCTTGTATAAAACAAATCGTGTAATTTTATTGCCCTAACAAGTTTATTACATAAACCATGATTAAAATCCCTATACCAGTCTGTACAATTCATAAGAAAACCATCCTATGGCTTGTTTGGAAGGCACAATATTAAATATTGACGCCTTGTGTGTAATCTTCACTTTATCAAAGTTTATTTTGCCTGTAGTCTCCCATTCGGTAGCGATATGATTAGTGCGCTGTCGCCGAATCGGTCGGATGCTCTGGTGGTAGCACTTTGTACGGATTGAGAATACCGTTCGGATCGAGTAGCTGCTTCATCTGACGCATCAAACGCAGCGGTTCCGATTGTTTCGAGTAATGCAGATACTTGCGCTTGAGAAACCCGATACCGTGCTCGGCGCTTACACTACCCCGAAGCTTCGACGTGTACTCGTACACGAACGGCTCTAGGGAGGCGTAAATTTCGGGTGTAAACCGTGCGCAGGATACATTCAGGTGTAGGTTCGAATCACCGATATGACCGTACCCGGTGACGTTGATAGCCATATCGCCGACACGTTCTCGCACTGCCAGCACGATATCGTAGAACTGGTCCAACGGCAACGAGATGTCGTACTTGAAGCAATAACCATCGCTCAGCAGGCTGTCCGCAATTAGCTCACGCAGCTTCCATATGTTCTGTAAGAAGTGAAATAAAAATTTTCAATTGTTGTAGAAAAAATGGATTTATTTATTTTTATTTGGGATGAGATAAGTTTCAGCTGTACTAAAATATTTGCCCTTTTATTGAACCAAACTTGGTTAAATCTAACGACGTTGTTAACCTAGAACTGTTTATTTTATTAAAATCAAAATCAGAATAAAATTCAAAATAGGATTTACAGCACTTTTTTCGGTGGACTATGCGTATATTTGTATAAAACTATAGTATAATATTTAAAAAAACATATTCGCTATTCGACAAAAGCTACAGTTCTAGGTACCTATCACCCCCACTAGGTACATTTTAAGTATGTGTTAATCTAATATATATATAGGGAGTATCCTACTATGAACATTGATTTACACTAAAAATAGACAACTAAATGTAGCTTTGACTTAGCTTACTGAGACAGATTTATCGGTAGGTAAAGACTTGTACAATATTTTAGATTTTTTTTTAACAGGAGTAGCAAATTTTATATGCACTCTGCATCTGCCTTACCTTCATTTTCGTTGGCTCATTCGTAACCGTACCATCCTGCACCAGCCCTTGCTCCATCGTTTGCTCCAGGAAACGCGTTAGTTTCTCCTCATCATGTCCCGCATCACTTCCCGAAGTTTCTATCAGCATGTAGAAGGGATACTTCTCGATCGGTGATCTGGGTTCGTAAGGCTGGCAGCATTAATTTTGCGTACTCTCAACTATTTTCAAACGCACACACTTACTGCAATCCAAAGAACCGTGTGCAACTGTCGAGCGACGGTGCGTCGATCATTTCGCAGGAGGACAGCACCTCGCCGAGACCACGTTTAGCGGCAAGGAACGTCTGCTTGACGTCGTCGTAGCTGCGCAAACCAAGGAACGCGACATTTACAGAGCGGGACGCCGTCGGGCAGAACATGGACAGGCGTGTTATGATACCGAGCGTACCTTCGGAGCCGATGAAGAGATGCTTTAGGTGGTAGCCGGTGTTGTCTTTCTTAAAGTTTGACATCAGATCGAGAACGCGTCCGTCGGCTGTAACCTTGAATTGAATGGCGAAAAGATGGAGAAAAAAGTGGTGACGAATTCGAGCTTTTAAGAATATAAAATGTACAAAACTAACTTTTAGTGAATGATACTAGAGAAGAGGAAGTTTTATGAGATAATTAACTATTTATAAAACTCAAAAAGTATCCATTCCTGAACCACAGTAACTGAAATCTGAACGAATTACTACTCAATGCAACAAATGCAACAAAGCAACAAAGGCTGATAAAAAAGCACACAACAGAAGAAACACAGTAAAGAGAATAGAACACAACAGCAAATAAAAGCAAATAAGTTATTAATAG
>JXXA01011742.1:0-10476 GCA_000956255.1 Anopheles punctulatus | reverse complement strand
TAATGTGACTATTACGCCGCTAAACCATAAAACTCAGAAATATGTTCATTAGATTGATGGCTGGCCGAAACGAGCCCTCTTCTAACATATCATCACTTACCTTTTGTGCAACAGTCGACCGTGAGACCGCACGAGCGCACTGCTGAAGGATGCATGCCGCGTAAGCGAATCGGAATGTGGTGGTTCCAGTTTATCCCACACCTGGCGCCACTTTTGCGGCAACAAACCCCGCTCCGCTTCAGCCGTTTTCAGTTCGTCCAGCAGCTTCGTAAACGCGTCCGCCTCGTAGCGGCTCAAGCTGTCGTAGTTAACCGTCACCACACGTCGTCTCGGTTGGCGTAACATCATCGCCCCCGATGGACCGCCACCGGTGCCAGTGGTGCTGCCGAGACTGCCAGCATTGCCCGCACCACCACCACCACCTCCGCAGCCAGCCGTGGCGGAGTACATATAATCACAGTCGTCTTCCATGCCGTCGCTACCCACCAGCTCAGGATCGTACGGTGGACCTTGGGCGAGTTCTTCGCCCAGATAGTAGGACCAGATCTCCAGCACCGAAATCGCGCTCTGTGGCCGCAGCACTGTCCGCTCCGGGTCGGGTGTGTACATGAAGTTGTAAAACATGGGCGATTTGGCGTGCTGCCGCTCGATGTAGTCGAAAAGCGACGGTCCAAACTTCTGTGTGTTCGTGTTTCCTCTCCCACCGATCACGCCAACACCACCCGCACCACCACCGGCGGACGCTCCGCCCGGTCCACCGCCGTTACCGGATCCAATACCACCCGGACCGCCACCGCCGATAGCGCCGCTTCCTCCGCCCATGCCGGGATAGATGAGATTATCGTCGTCGGAAATCGTGAGAGCCTCGACCACATGTTTGTGGTGCGAATTGAGCGATCCCCGCTTATCGTCGATCGCCGTGATGCCAAAGTCCACCCGCTCCAGTTCGCAATCGAACAGAAACGTACGGAACCGACAGGACACGTGATGGTAGGCCAGAAACCGCAGATAAAACTCGTTGAACTCGAATGCGAGTGGAAACTGTAGCTGTATCTGGTGCACCGCGTCCAAGAACTGCAAGAACGTCGGCGCAAATGGTGAACCGGAGCTTGAGTTGGGCTTCAGATTGCTCCGGTGCCCGAACCGATGACCAAACGCAAGCCACTCCTTCTCGATCAACACGCGGAAGCCTTCGATCGTGCGGTAGTACGGATCGAGGCACAACTGTGCCAGCGAAGATATCTGAGCCGTTACGTCCCACCCGTCTTCGAGCGCTAGCGTTACGCTGGATTCCTGCAAATCCATCAAATCGACCACAGCGCCGGACAGCTGTAGCAGGCCCCGTATCTGTTGCAACCAGTCCGACTGTTCGACCAGCTTCGCAAACGTCTGGTCCGGTTCGTTCGTGTCGCAGGAAGGCAAACAGGCACGCATGAGCTTTTTAAACGCGGTTCGCGAGTGCCGCACGTCCGTGTAGTCGACCGGTATGAACTCGGCGTACATCTCGGACAGCTTGGCCGATTTGGACTGCGATTTTTCACCGAGGAAGTACAACGGCACGCGCTGGAACGCGTACTGAGCCTGCTGGTGGCCTTGACCGGCACCGGCTCCGCCTCCTCCACCTCCACCAACACCGCCACTCGCACCATGATGATGTCCTCGCTCCCAGTGATTCACATCTCGCAGGCTGGTAGAATCTGGCCCCGCACCAACCGCCACCGTCGAGTTGCGGTTCGGTTTCAGCGATGCCCACTTGTTCGACTTCCCAATGTTCTGTCGCATTGCGCCGAAACTCGAGAACGACGAGTTGTTCATCGAATACAGACCACCACCACCACCACCACCACCACCACCGCCGCCACCACCCTCGTGCTGGTGCTGTTTCCGTCCTACGTCGGGCGTCAGGGTGGACATATCCGAGCGCGTCATCAAATTGCTCGCCGTAAGTGCGAGCGAATCGAGCGAGATGTTGGAATCGGACAGCCCGCCCCACGCCTGATGCCGTATCGTGCGCGTATGCGGCGTCATCTTGATCACCTGCACGAAGTATCGATCCTGCTCCTGGAAGCTCGTGCTATCGGTGGACGCGTTCGACGAGCCCGGATGACCCTTCAGCATTCCCATCACGCCCTTCGCCTGCGGTACGGCACCGCGCAACAGTGTCGCACCGTTCCGATGGCGCCAGGTCGCTACCGGTATCCTGTGCTGCTTGTAACACCGCGCCATGCACCGCAGCGAATCGTCCGTCATCTCTTTCGGACAGACCATCATCGCCGGGTACGTGCGGCACACGCTGTAATTGCTGTTCACCGGCGAGATGCGGTAGCCCGTCGTCTGCACGTCGCCCAACCCAAGCCGCAGCCAATCGCGCACGTAACTTCGCTCCTTCAGCCTTTCCACGTCCTTCACGTGCACGCGCGGCAACGTGTCCGTTCCCTCGTCCGACAGATCATCGTCATCGTTATTGTTATTGTTGCTTTCGCCCAGTCCTCCTCCGCTCCCTCCGTGACCTCCAGACGCTCCGGCACCCACCCCAAGCAACCCACTACCACCACCACCGTATCCCCCTCCATCCTCGTAGTCGATCGCACCGGGCAGTATGTACTTTCGCTTCGTCGCACCCGTTTTCTGCTTGAATCCGGCTTTCTTTGCCGTGCGCAGCAGTGTTTTCTTCGCGAAATCCTTCAGAGTCGCGTTCTTCTCCTTCACCTTGTGACCGGGCCCGAGCAGCCCGGGATGGGCCAGCCCGTGTGTGGTGGCGAACGCGAAATGACCAAACTCGTCCTCCGGATGGCGTATCTTGTGCACCGCCTTGCGGAACGCGTCCACCTGCTCCTGCGGCACCTCCTCATCGAACGCAACCTTGATCAGCTGGAAGGTGCACGAGCGCAGTTGCATTCCCTCCGGCAGCACCTGCTCCAGATGCTGCAGGTAGATCACGGTCAGACGCTTTTCCTTCGTCAGCGATGAGATCGGGAACGCGCGGACCACGCTCTGCTCGCACGAGTACGAATCGCAGGGCGATCCGCGGAACACCACGCGATAGTTGGTGAGGAACAGCGCACCCTCAGCCGGCAGCATCGTGCCACTGCTACCCCCGTCCTTGTCTTCGCGTCCGTCCGCCAACAGGTAAGCCCGCAGCTCGCCGATGATTTTCTCATCCTGCAGCAGCACCGGATACTGGAGCTTCGGTTTCTGGATCGGTGGTATGCGTTTCGCTTCCCGTGCCACCGCTTCCAGCGTCTCGATGTGCATCTGTATCGTGCCCGGTACCATCTGGTGCAGGTTGCGCACATGTTCCGCCGTTACGTTTCCCTCGGTGCACACGCGATCGATGAACTTGCACACCATCTTCGTTACCGCGCTGCCCGTCTCGCCCGGATCGTGCTCCTCGAAACCCTCGTCACTGTTGTGGTCGCTGTTGTGGCTGCGCGATTCAATCACACTGTTCGACACGCTCGTATCGTCCTCCAGGTGACGTCCGTCTTTATCGCGCTGGACGCGTCCTACCGCCCCGCCCACGTCCTGCGGCACGAGCAAATACACCATCCGGTAGGCATAGTGAATCGCGTGGCTGTACAGCGTACTCTCCTCCTTATTTGTAAGCTCCTGCTGTGTGACCGAATCCATCGTGGCCCACTTGCCCATCTGGTCCGCGGCTATCTCCAGTGCCGATGGTTCCTGGGCACGCGAAAGTATCGAAGCCCGGTCGAGTTTGTCGCGCGACATGGATTGCGCTAGCAGGGCGCCGCTATCACCACCAAGCCCTCCCGCGCCACCTCCAGCACCGATGCCGCACGGTTTCGGCCAATTCGCAAGCGGCAGGGACAGCTCCTTGATGGCCGTCTGCACCTCCTGGTAGTACGCATCCTCCCAGAACTGTTGCGACTTCCACACGGGATGGTCCTGGATGCAGGTGTACGCAAACTGTATCACACCCGTGCACAGCTTGCGACAGAACAGTGACGACAGCGGTAGCAACGCGGCAGCCACCCCGTACTCATCCTTCGCCGAATCGTCCTGCAGCGCACGATTCATCAGCTTGATGACGAGATCGAACTGTTGATGATCGAGCTGCTTGTTGCCCTGACCGATCTTTGCCAGTTCCCGGCACATCGTAAGCCGCGCCTCCCGCTGCTTCAGTATGCGCAGCACCGCCGGGAAGCTTTTCCGCGCCTCCGTAATCTTGTTGTCGAAGATGCAGCTGATGCAGTTGCGCAATACCTCCAGCTTCCGTGCGCTGTTGTTCACGATTGGACGCGATTCGTGCGGTGCCGGCTTCAGGTACGGACCCATCGGGACGATGCGCAGCTTCACGCGTACCGGTTGCATGCGCGATTGCAGATCGTTCGCTTGCAGCCCATCGTTGATCACGTTTTGCACCTCCTGGGCGTCGATCAGCGGCATTGGCGGCTGATGGATGCGCGCAAACGCCCCGTCCGGTGGTCGCAAAATCTTCTGCTGAAAGGACTGCTGCGGATTGGGATGTTCGTTCGTGTAGAGCTGCTTCGCGAGATCCTGTATGTGGACCAGTACGAGAGACGGATCGTGTGCCTCGGTCTTCAGCAGATCGTTCATGGTGCTGTACAGTTCGTCCCAGGCGTCACACGCACGCCACGGTGGGCCACGCTCCGTTACGAACCCGGTAAAGAACATGCTGTCGAGCACCCGGGCCAAAAACTCACAATCGACGAGCTCGCGGGCACCGAGAAATCCGGCCCGATGGAACTGAATGATCGGTTTCGGGTTGATGCGTATGAGCGTGAGGTAGGAACGATAACCCTGCAGCAGCTGGGCGAACAGCCGCATAAACACGGCCCGAATTTCCTTGTCTAGCATGACGTCGTTTTTCTGCTCGCGAAAACTGTACCCATTCGTGCTGCCGCCGCCAACCGTGGCGATCGCCATGCTCTGATTGATGTTGTTGTTCAGGCCCGGAGCGTGCACGTTGCTACTCAACGGTGGGTAAGCAAGATCGGCCAGCGCCAGCTCGGGAAGCAGAACCATCCGCAGCGCATGCTCGGTCGAATCCCACAGCGATGCGGGCAACCGCGCGATCGGTGGCACCAGCGATTCGGGAATGTGTATCGAACCACCGTCCAGATCCGCAACGATCACGTCCAATATTTCGCTTATCTCTGACCGGAGCGAGCTATGGATACCCATTATAAAGGTAGTTGGCATCGTCAGCACCTCCAGCAGCGACGCGGGCAGTATCGGAATGTACACGAGGCTGTACCGGAACGGATACATCAGCGCAGTCAGCGCCCGGCAGCTGTCCGTCAGTCGTGTGTAGCTGGTCGAGTGAAACAGTATCTTGTGCTCGGTCATAACGGCGCAGAACAGCAGCATCACGTTCTTGATGCCCAGCTGATGAAACAGTAAGCTCACGCATGAACCCGTCACGGGCAGTGTGTTCGAGAGCGGTGGCTGCAAAATCTGCTTATCCCCGGCACCGATAGAAAACCGCACTGGCGGCCCACCAGGCGGAGGGACCTGGATGCAGCCAAGGATGCTGCCGATCAGATAGTGCAGCTGGAACTTCAGGCTCTCAAGGTACACGGTGTAGATCGTGCCGAGACAGTTGCGAAACGCCTCGATGTACTCCAACCGTGACACGATCACGAGACACTTCGGGGCGTACATTATGCTGTGATGGGTAATGGACGGTGGCCCACTGTTGGCAAGCACACCAGCGCCCGGTCCACCACTCGATGGTGACAGATTATCGTCTTCTTCCTCCTCATCGATCGGTTTGCTCGGCGTGATGGCGATGGTTTCGTTGAAGCACAGGCACGCACAATAATGTCGGTTGCCGTCCATATCGGTAAGGACCGAGACGAAGAACTGTGGCTCCTGTCGGATCGTCGAAAGAGCCCATCCTTGCGGTTGGCAGAACTGCGAGGGAAGCAAATCGAGAGCGTTACAGCGGAGAGTAAGACAAGCATGATTTGCATGTTTTAATTTAACAATTACCAGTTCTATTCCTTCGATGAACGGTGTATCGGGCCAATCTTTCTCGGGAAATCTCTGTATTATTTTGCCACTCCTTGATCCAGTTCCTGGCAACGAAAAGAAAAATTGGTTAAATTTATGAAAAATGGGTAAACAACACATCATACACTTTTCCCATCCGATAAGTTTTGGTACATTTATTTCGGTTCATTTATATTGCATCTGGTGGTAGCCGAGCATTCAAGAATCATCAATTATACTTTAAAAAAAGGCAATTGAGAAATAAATGTAAAACAAAAAAATTTTGAGAAGATAAAATGGTCTCCTCTCACCAAGGCTGTATGCACTTATGATGATTATTATTGCGCTAAACTAATAAATTGGTCAAAGGCAAGATTCTGCAAAATAAAATTAAAGGCGGAAAAACAACCAAATTTGGTGGAAACTCTTTATCCGAACATTTTCCGTGCATAAACAAACAAATTCTAACTGACGCATCGGGAACACTAAAACACGACCACATAATCTGCGCGCTCACCAATTATTCAACTTCAGCCAATGTTGTAACAAAAGGAGATCGATTTAATTTCAGCATTAAAAAAATCCCACCATTTTATGTGAGTGTGTTTGGTTTCACTCTTCGCGTAATTCACACGAAATTCTGAATTGGTCCATTCGTTTTCCTTTGCTTTGGGTGGTGTTCCCGCTCGTGTACAAATGGTTTGGATTACTTCTTCACCATGAACTGGTGGCGGATAGTTTCTACCCACCGTGACGAACGCCCTGTCTCAACCCCACATCGACCACAGCTGGTGAACGATTTTCTTTCATTTTCACCATGCCCTGGGGGGGGGAGGGGGTTAAAGTCCCGCTCTCGTTCGAGACCACATTTTTCATTCACTCTCCCGTCGCTCTTCGCTCTCAAGTGTAACGATCGACGGCGAAAGTGGACACCACAAAGAGCGGATTAGCACCGCCAAGTGGCCAAGTAAGGAAGGGTTGTGTTTGTTGTCAGCATATAAATTACGCCAGCAAGGGACGCTGTTGGTCTCTATGCACTGCTTTATGATGCCGGCGATGAGTGAAATAAAAGCGAGAATTAAGGTGTCCAGCGAAACAGTTCTTTTGATTGTAAGATAGAGCTCCCTGCAAACATTTCATTTCGTACGTATTAAATTGCTATCAACATTAACATTTGGGATTTTTATACTGCTTTGAGCAGTAGAACCTCACATAACTTTCAAATTATACAAAACGTCTAATGTTAGAATAAGATCACAAAAAAAAAAGAAAATTTACAAAATTGTCGACTACCATATTAAAATTCAACGTACCACTAACGTCGTAGTACGTAACCGTAGGAAGTATTAAATAACAAGAGTGAGATTAATTTATTTCACTAACTCAACACAAAGATGCGCTTCAATTATTTTATCGGTCAGCAGAAACACAGAAAGCCAAACGTTTCCCGGCGGAAAACTGTTGCTGTGAAACACCCCCGGTAGACAAACTACAAAATGAAAACAAACAAATTTGAAATGATTTTGCTGCAATACGATACATCTGCCGTCTGTGCTCGACGAACAGGCAAAACTTTGTTTTTTGTTTTTGTTTTATACATATATAACCAATACCCGGACCAATTATTTCACTTTTTCGTTGAAAAGCGAACGTAAAACGCCGAAGAAATTGCTAGCGAAACACAATTTAACCTCGTTAGTGACCAGGCTGGCGGAACAGACACACGCAGGCCACGGGGGCCGGTAGGCGGTAGATTGTACTGACAAACGCAAACAAAAAAGAAAATGCGATCCGTTACGATCGAAAGATCGCGAAAAGGAAATTCCAAACATGCGCCAGCCGAAAGCACTACCCAACAACCACCCACCCTTCCCGGGACGTACACCCACTGCCAACGCCAGCAGTAACGGAGCGAAGGAAATAAAAAAGAGAGCCAGCGGTGATAGCGAAGTGATTTTATTACCGATTTTTCACCCATCATAGCCGATCCGCGCAATGGAATGGACAGTGTCAGTGAAAATACACTTTCTTGGGGATTTTTTTTTATATCGTCTAGATCTAGAAATGGTGGATGAGAGCCGATATTGATTTCATCACGCGTTTTTACAAAATTTGAAGGATTTGGATGTTATTTTCGTTAAAATCAGTTCATCTCGTTGAAGTGTCAACAGAATCATAGAACAAATACGATGTAAACTTTGTCTTTAGCTCAGTTAAAACTAGGCCATAATTATGTTTGTAAAACAAACTTTTAGTTACAATAATAATCTTCTCTTGAACATAGCTGTGAAGCTATAAATGTTCACATGTCATCTTGGAACTGTTAATTATAATCGCGTATTAAACTGCACAAATTTTTATTCACAACTTCAATTGTTGAATAATAGCAAAAGATTTAGGTTCGTTTGCTACATAATAGCAAAGATAATAGCAAGAGATTTAGGTTAGTATGCATTGGAAAACATTTTTCTACGTTGTTCTGACTTAGTTATCTTTCATCAAATTTATGGCAACCTTGGGAAGATGAATCCCACACGAAGTCATGCCAAATTTGCCATTTTTTCCTTATAATTTACCACATAATGTAATCGACCGACATCAAACAGTACGACCTGACTGATAAAATAACACACCATCAAAGAGAAGGTGTAGAAGTTTCACTAGCATCTTGATAAACGACAAAGAATAACGAAGAGTAATAACTTGCGATCATGCATCATAGAAGTAAAGAAGATTGATTTGATTAGTCGTTAGAATACGCTCGCCCCCGGGTCTAGGGGCAACCGACCGGGTCAAATTTAAATGCATTTTAGTATTGTCCAACAGAAGCAACAAAGACAACTGTCGATTGTCCAGGCGATGGAAAATAGAAACGATCATAAAAAAAATCACTATGATCCAGAATTTCGGATAGAAACATAGAAAATCTACCTCAAGATGTGCCGGTTTACAATCTATCAATACCGGGGCAGGATCCATTCACTGTTATCATTCGATTAGCCTTTGTCAGCTTTATCACGATCAATTCTTATCGCCGGACATGGTGACGTATGCATAACTCTCTTTCATCATCAGTTAAAATAGAAGCACATACATGATTGCTTCTAGCACGAGCGATGGTCTCTACTGATTGATTTCTCTTCAGCACAACAGATAACACATTTTCTAGACTCTTGCATTCGAATGGGACCAGCTAGTTAAGTTTTCGGTAAGGGCTAAGGACTACCGTTTTCGGGCGCACGTATGTCCATTATTAGCTTACAAACACTTGGTCCCGATGATGTTGTAGTACAAATGGAAAGTGCATCAAAATGTATGCAGCGTAGGCAGGGAAGTAGACTATGGGCAAAAAATGGTTAGCAATCAGACTTCGTAGCCATAGACGATGGAATGTTTGCTCAACTGCCGCTACTATTTATCTATTCGTCCACCTTGCATCAGTGAAACACTATATCGCAGGAAACTGCAGCTGCTGTTCAGTTCGTGCGATTCGAGCATTTCAAATACCACCGACGAGATAATTCCCCCTGTCCCACTCGTTTGCCGATAACTAATTGCGCCGCATTAATATTGAACACATTGAGATGGGATCATTATTTCCACATGAAAGTCGCCCCTTTAGCATCACGATATTAGCCTAACTCTACCGGACAATAAAGCCTACCATCTTACAATTAGGCAAGCAGAGCATCTGACTTACGTTCTTTCTCGTGATCGTATCCAACGATGACGAAGTAATCGGCAAGCCGCGACATTTTCGACTCATTACGCGCGTTATCCATTACTGGTCAGACGGGCGGAGACTTATGACCGTTGTGAGCTGATTCGCCTAGCAGCTACCTCTGGCTTTAGGCGTTCTCTCGTTCTAAACGTCGTCTCCTAGCCACCGTAAGACATACACCGTCGTCGTTCCGGGTTCGTCAGATACATCGAGCAGACGGGTTCGATAGCAGCACCGAGAGGTTCGAAAACTAGTGATCAGCCCCTAAGCGGCGTATGACGAATCTTGTAATGATGGTGAAGAGGAGATGATTCGCTGTTTCTTTCCCGTGAGCCGTGCCTGGCAAATGGCATGCAAAAACAACTTGTGGATGAGATTCAGTATTTTGGCTTCTGTATCACTGGTTGCTGCTGCCGTCGTCGCTGCTCGACCATCACGTTGGTTCAGTAATTAATGCAGACGCGCGTTTCTTTCCGCTTTATCTCGTTCTGTTGCTTGCCCCGCCTGGTCGAGGCGCACGTTGCTCTGGCCCCTGCTTCACTGAGGGAAGATCTGGTCGTTTAGAACGAAAACGATGATGCACACTTCACACACATACACACGCCGCACGCACTATCGTATAAAATAAACAGCCTAACTCGCGCTGGTGGTTCGTGGTTTCACAGGGGCTGAGAAATGAAATATTTTACTTGTCTGACACAACTTTTTTTCTTCATTCCCTACACAAAAAGAAGAAGAAAGCAACATTAGAAGCGACTAGAGACCACACCAGACGGGCT
>JXXA01011741.1:0-13112 GCA_000956255.1 Anopheles punctulatus | reverse complement strand
GACGGAACTACCAGTTTGTGTCAGGAAAACACGGTCGCACAAATGTACGTTGCCGAGTGTACATTATGCCGTGGGAAGATTTACTTAATAAAGCAATTTTGGATATTTTCTTTCTAATCTAGTGTGTTTTTTTTGTTACCCTTATTTTTACGCAGCGATTATCACTGAGATCGATCTCTAAAACGAAAAAAAATCCGCTTTCCTGAGTGGTAGGAATTGTAATAGCGAAACAAAATTACCAAATTATACACTACGCGGGCAGGCAAATTCACCACGGAGGAAAGTTGTTAACAGACATATTTTGCGAAAATTATTCGCTTCACCGTAGGGGCAGCTGTAATTTCCTCTCCAAATAACTCCATTTGGCATAGATAAATAAATATCACCTTCGCACGTACCCGAAACCTTTCTTTCCCGTTGCATACAATTGCCTGATAAGAAAAGCATTATCTAAAGCACTAGGAGGACTGGAAGCTCAGCGAGTAAACTTACAGCGGCTGCTGCTGCTGCTGCTGACCAACGGACCGAACCCAATCGGCACGCTCAGGAGGAGAAAGAGAAGAAAAAATGCAGCCTCAGTTATTCCCACCTATTCCGCCCGCAGAGAATGGCCACCTTTCGGGTGCATTTTTCCTTCATCATCATCACCGATGATGGTATCGTGGTGATGGAGGAACGGGTGAAGGTTGGTGTGGCGGTTTCGGTTTCTTTTTCAATGGGCAATAAATTAAAATTCTGCCTCTTAATTTAATTTCGTTGTCCCTCGCCGCCGCTACACGGAAAGGCCCCCGCTGCGTGTGGAGGAGCGGAAGTGGAACATCTGAGAGTGTGTGTGTATGTGTTTATGTGTTTACGAGTGTGGAAGTGATGGGCAGGGAGACTGGCGCTTTCACCTACCATCAACAATTGGGAGGGAAGGAAGTTCAGTGGTCGGTGCGAACGGTCAGACGATCGGTTCCCCAAGAAGAAGGAGAAAAAGAGCACCCTTTACGGTACAAGCGCACATACACACACGCACACCACCAGCTGGGCTGATTAATCGGTTCCGATATTGGAGGCCGGCTGCGGTTTGGATTTGATACCTCCACCGATACAAATAATGGGAATTAATTCGAATCTAGCAATGCGCACTGGTAAAGGCCGAAAAATTGTTAAGAAAAGCGTTAGATTAAAAAAGAAAACAAAAATAATCCAATTAAGAATTTCAAACCTTCTTTTTAATGGTTTCTATTGACAAACATAGCAAAATCAATACTCATTGATTACTTATTGAAAAAAACTAAAACAAAAACTGCACGTTTTTCAATCGCAAGTTCGAGATGGTTTGCAAAACAAGCTTAAATCAACTCTAGCTTCCCGTGGTTTTATTTCCTCGTGCTACTAATAAGCTTTCATTCCGGCGTCGTAGTTCACCGAAACATGACTAAAAAACCTTTGCATTTGTGCACCTGCGAGAGGGAGAGAAATCGAGTCGGGTTTTTTTTTATTAGCAGAATTAAAAACGCGTGAAAATGCCGCTGCTGCTGCACCCTCTGTTTAAGAAAAAAAACCTCGGTGCTTTGGTGGCTGATAAGGTGAGAGGCATCGCCCCCTCCCGTAGGAGGTTCCCAACATTTCGCGAAGAAAATGGGAGAGAGTTTGATGTAGCGGTTGGTATTGGAAAATAAATACACCCCGCCTTCCCTTGTGTCAATGAACGGAACCGGGCGAAAGGTGACACACAACAACTACTCGTCAGTCAAAGCTAGCAGCGGAAAACGGTAGGAAAGCGGAAATCTTTTCGAGAGCGAAAGTGAACGCGTCCCCCTTCACGTTTTGATGAATCGCCTTCGTTGGCTAGTGCTCGCAGTCCAATTTGCGATGCTGATATAAGCTGGTACCAAACAAATGTGTTTTTTTAATGTACTACCGGTTGCAGTAATTAAATCGTTGCATGAGGAGCGACTTTTTGTTTCCAATTTCGATCGATAAGCCACCCCAGCGCGACCATGTGACGCAGCTTTCCCTTGCAAAACTCCTGCCTTGTTATTTTCGCGTATTACGAACTTTTTATCCTATTTTTTTGGTATCTTAGAAAAGTGATAATAAATATTTTCACAGGTGATGTTGTGTGGTTTACAATGGGTTATATATAAAAAATGTAAGAAAGGAACTATTTCTGTATGTTTTTGAACTATTTCTTAGCAGAATAAATTCGATCCACAAAAATTTGCAAGCAGAAAAGTATAAAAATATTGTGATAGTGTTTTTCCGACACACAGTTCGTAAAATCCAATAGTTTCTGTAGCGACTACTCAATAAATCGGAGTATCATGCAATAAAACTCACACGTAGCAGTCACAATGATTTCGTCCATGTGGTGTTTTCTAACTCGAAACAATTCGTGTTAATTTTTAATAACCCGTCTTATCTAGTGACAAAAATGTTAGGTTTTGATACCTATTTAAACGCCTCATACGTTCCAAGAAACACGTATACCAAACGCTGACCGCACGCAGGTAAAACGAAACCAGCCATCAACGAAATGATAAACACACCGCCACTGGAATGTTTCGTTCGCGGATGGACGTAGTGAAATTTTAAGCAGCTGCACGAATGCACGCACACACGCTCACGAGGCATCTAGCGAGGAATGAGAACGTACGCTCCAATCTCTATCCCAAACACCCCAACCCCTCCCGCTGAAATAGAGCATTAGACATTGCATAGCCACGGAATTTGATAAGCATTTCTTCATCGTGGCGTGGTGGTTTTTTATTGCACGGTGCAGTCACCCAATGGCCGGGGCAGCGTGACCCGAAAAACGAACGGTGGACGGTTTATGTTCTGCTTCATATAACACACCACAAACAAGCATGCGGCGAGTGTATGTGTGGAAAGCGTATGCGTGGAATTGCAACTCCCCTCCCCCACCAATCACTTCGCTTCACCAGCGTATCAAAACATTTGAGGATGACCTGAAAGAAGACCAAAAGTGCTTTAAGATATAAAACGTTGATACACCTTTTTGTGATGTTATCTTTGTTCGCTGTTATCTTCACCGCTGTCAAATTTGTTTCATTCGCAGTATAACACAAAGCTGCCGGTACAATGGGTGATGAAATCGATACCGATAACGCTAGATTGAGTAAGACGTATAAAAGAACGTGCAAACAACAAATGCAGCGGCATTAATCTTGCGCATGATTCAAAAAATTTTGCAAATTCGAAATGTACCACAACACAAGCGTAGGTGGTGTATAGATGCATCAACTTACACTCTGATTGTCTTAAGTGGTACGGAAATTAAGGGTTAGTATAATGATGTTTTTTTTTGTATAAACCTAGCTTATACTCGCATTCCCACGTCATGTTTGTTGATTTTTAAATCGGTGTTGGTTTTTGTAAAATCAAGGTTTACATGTAATACAAGCTATGCCCACTAAAAGTTGTTCCATAAACACTTTACACCAACATACGCGTGATCTATTTAGTGACCTTGACACGGGCATTAACTCAACAAAAAAAGAAGCAAAACCGGAAGAGTCTGCGATGGTTCCAACATGTACGGCATTAGACCTTCACCCTAAGGTTTGTTATGCAAATGTGCTGTCACATGGACAAAAAGCGTCCCACTTTGGGGGACCAACTCTGCAACCAAGTTCGTTGGGTTCATTGTATACTGTGAAAACCAAAAAATACCGCCTGTTTGTTCCTTCGTTTCGAAGTTCGTTCGCCTACCAAAAAAAAAAAACTCGATCAAACGTGTTTTTTGATAAAAAAAAATCCGGGCAATCATCACAATCGGCTCGTCATCTGACATTTCCCTGCGTTTTTACGCCTCAAAGAACATATCAGAGATAAGGTCCTACTAACGGCTGAAGAGACAGGCACAAAAGCACGCGCTCTCTCTCTCTCTCTCTCTTTCTCCGTTCGAGTGTCCTGACAGTGGAAAGCTCCACAATGCTACGAGAACACCTACAAACTGTTGCGCAAACTCGCCCACTACAGCGCTTGTTCGGAGGCCTTCCTCCATGTGGAGGTGTCATTGTTTGACATCCACGATTTTCACCTCCATTAGAACCTTTTGTGAACGGTTTTGCTTCTTATTCGAATGCCGAATGGCCTTGCTCCGTGCTAATCTTTACCCCCTTTTTCTTCCTTCCGGCAAAAATGACAGTCAGTTTCTTGAAACGCATTTGAACGACGATTGAAATACGAAAAGAAAACACTTACAAATCGGGACTCCTGGGTTTCCATATCGTATGCGGAGCGTGTTGATGGTTGCAGCTGCTGCTGTTGGCTATCCATGTTAGCAGCGCTCGATGTCCACACCTGGTTGCGTTCTATAATGTTTTCTCCGTCTGTAAACTCGCTGCCTATCGGGTACAATCTCCTTTAGTCCGACGAAGGAATCTGCATCACCGCCAACGCTTCTTCCTCGCCGAGTGGGAGGCTTGTTGTTGTTGGCGAAATACGAGGTTGCACTTCAACTAAGGCGCTCCCAACCCACGAGAACAGGTTGCTTGCTGTTCCACCACCCCAGCGGCACGGGCTGCAGACGGCGAGGAAGTCAGCAATCCCGCACACGCCAAATCGAACCGATGATGAAATCCGCGAACAGAGGCACACAAACGCACACGCACGCACGCAACACCCGATCCACAGATGAGTAATCCAAGCCAATTCCACCACCTCCCCACGGACACGAGAAGAAGGTGTCGCCTGCAGCTGGTGCAAATGGCCCCAAATTCACGACCACCACCACGCTTCACTTCCGGCCGCACGTTCCGAGCGCTTCCGTATGGGTGGAAAATTCAGCCTTTCAATGCGAGCCTCACCATTTGGGCTCCGGGTTTGACATCATTTTCTTTTTACACTTGTTTCTTGCGCCTACTTCTTTTCTTTCTCCTCCGGACGATGTGACGTTATACACGCACCGCACCGCACCGCACGAACACACACAAGCACAACCTTCTCACGATGGACACACTTTGTTGTTTCTCACCACTGGCTCACTTCTCACACGCTCGCGCACGGGGAACCAGAATGCACACCGTTGTGGGTGTGCGCAAGGGCGGGTGAATGCAACGATTCAAATGCAATTGAAAAACTGTCGCCAAAAAAGGATAACGGTGCGCGTGTGAAAACGGCACGACGGTGAAAAATGACTTCGATGTTTTCTCACTTCTCACACACACCTCACTTACGCTGGCTTATGGGGTTACACGCACGCACACACCCTCCTTCGAGGCAATCAGGCAAAACAAAACTCACTCTCGCGCACACACACACACACTCACGCGCGATTGGAGATGCTGCCCTCTTCTTCTTCTTAGATCACCTTTTTCCGCGAACCAAACCTTTGACAATCAAGCAAAGTGGAAAAAGCGATGATGACGACTGCAGCAGCGACGGCAAAGACGAACAGGCGACGGTGAAAATGATGAACTTTTCATCATCATCACACACGTAACCGCATCCACCACACTACTACTATTAAACACGCACGCACACACACGCTCATACACGAACACACTTACGACGCACAGGGGTGGTGCAGGCCACACAGAAAGAAAACTGCTATCACTTGGCCTCCGATGGGGAATTTACAACTTTTGCCAGGAGATTTTTGCACTTCCTCAAACACGATAACACGAACGAACACGAACCAACGATTCCCGCCACGTTTACAGCCGCACCAATTCCTTTCTAACAAGGTCCCATGGTTTCAGCAGGAGTTGAGTTATTAGTTTTTCTTTTAGCCTTACTCCTTGTACAATACACACACGACACATAACCTACACGCCTACGGCCAGGCGTTAATGGGTTTTTATCAGTTGATTAATAATTTATCCGTAAAAACGACGGACGACGTGCCGGTCCGTTCTGATCGAAGATTTTTTTTTATTTACAACAACAATGGCGGCTGAAAAGTAAACCAACCACAGATGACAACTGTCGTTTTCCAAGCCATCGTGATCGGATAATCCAGCCGCCAATGTGAAAATTGGAGAGTGGCCAAATTGAGAGAGTTTATTCGCCAGAAAGGGATGCAAGAAAAAGCTCCCTAAAACCCGTGGTGGCATCCCGCAACAAAAGTTATGGTCAGAGCTTTGAGGGAAAGAGATGCAGAAAGAGAAAAG
This sequence comes from Anopheles punctulatus, assembly GCA_000956255.1. Classification (NCBI taxonomy): domain Eukaryota; kingdom Metazoa; phylum Arthropoda; class Insecta; order Diptera; family Culicidae; genus Anopheles; species Anopheles punctulatus. Next base: position 6,987 of record JXXA01011741.1, on the reverse strand, counting down.
TTGACGATGATGGTACCAACGAATCATTTTTCGAAAGCATTTCGATAAAAGCAACTCGTTTTTTGGAAAAGGTACAGAAAATAAGAAAAAAATCAACTGATACGAAACTCAACAGGCAATAAATTACTTTTTTAAACTTTAAATGTAAAATGTCCAATTCAAATGCTTTCTGTACTTTAATTCTTATTTTAAAGAACTTTGTTAATCATTTCTAAAGCAACCTTGTTTAACTACAAACTGCTCTAGATGAGTATTAATCTAGGTTATAGCTACCTTGGGTACATTTGTAAACAAACCCAAAAATCCCCTTGATTTTGCGATGAGTCGACTACTGACCCAGGAAGATGTTAATTTTTTGGAAAATTCACTCTGCTTTGACGATAAGGTATAAAAAATCAACACTAACTCAATGCACATTATACATAGGGTCTCTTTTCAAATAGGTTTCGATAATATTTCTTCTCTACGGTCACCGAAACCCGCAATATGCTCTGCAAATATTGACCGTAGCTGCTCGCGCTTCCAGCTCCGGTGAAACGACCTTCCTAGTCGACTGGATGAACTACGTGGAACAGTCGGGTGATTGGGACAATGAAATATTGGAGGCACTTACCATCATGGAGCAGAGCCTGCTGCTCATTCGTGCCGGTTTTGATGCCGAAGAATTGCGGGATAAGTATTTCCCACGAACGGCCGAAATTTCATACCACGTGCATCCGATGTTGAAGGGATTGTATCACTTCTGTGAACGATTAGATGACGAAGCTGTGACAAGGCTTATCAAACAACTGCAACAAGCATCGGGAGGCGTCACGTTTGCTAACGAATGCATGGAAATCATTTTGCTACATCTGATCTGTAACGAAAGCATTCTGTTAGGTTCGAAACAGAGTGGAAAAGAAGCAAACCTGCTAACTTTGACGGCGGCTTGTAAAGCGACCGGACTGTACGATGAAAACGATTTTCTGAAGAGTATTGTAGAGCACTTCAATCGCAACATTGTGATGCTGGAACAATCAGACGCGAGTGCTAAACAATTTCCGAAGATGCCTGACGTGCCTAGAAAAGTAAGTGCATATAGCACTTCAAATGCTTCTGAATCGATTATGGAACCATCTAATTCACCTCTAGAATCATACACCTTCTATCCCGAACGGGCAGGAATAGTTTTACTGATCAATCAGTTCACTTTTTACCGCGAAACGAACCCCGAACTGATCGAACTCATTCCACCGAGACCGTTGAAGGACCGTAAAGGTACCGAGGTGGACAAAAATTCACTCGCAACCCTGTTTCGTGACTTAGGATTCGAGCTGCTCGTGGAGGAAAATGTCACTCACCACCAGTTACTGCAGTCCGTGCAGCAAGCCGTACAGCGTATCCAGCCAACGCACTGTTCATTGGTTGTTTGTTTACTTTCGCACGGCCAGGAAGGGAAAGTGTTCGGTTCTAACAGTATACCGGTGGAAGTTAAGACAATCCAGCAGCTTATGGCCAGTGAGCGATTGACCGGCAAACCGAAGGTGCTGATCGTGCAAGCCTGCCAAGGCGCAGATCTCCAGTCGGCCGTTCCGATACCGAACTATGAACACGACGGATTGGACGGGGTGGAACGGACGGCTTCGGTTTTTATGGATTTTCTAGTTGCCTGGTCGACGGTGCCCGGGTTTGCATCGATAAGACACGTTGAGAAGGGTTCCTGGTTCATTCAGGAACTGTGCGCAAAGTTGCGGCAACATTACAGAAGGTAAGTGAATTGCGGTACGCTTACGAACGCTTACAAAAAGGGAAAATATCTTTTAAACTTATTTTTACAGTGAACACATTATGGATATACTTACCGCTGTGATAAACGATGTCGCGAGCAAACGAGGATACGGCAACGAGTGCATGGTGCCTATTGTGCAAAGCACGCTAAGCAAGCGTCTTTATTTCCGACCACATCCGTGAGGATATTAAATATTGTTCGAAGCGGCAGCTATACAAACAACTTGGAGTTTTTGTAAAACAAATTCATATTAACGAGTGTAGAGATAATTTTCCTTTTATATTGGGAAAAGCGGTGTAGGAAAACAAACACAACCTTGGAAAGGTTTTAAAGATTCCTATAAAATCCAAATAAATGCAATACAAATGAAAAAACATAAACGAAGCAATCATCCTTTTAAATCCATAAAATCTTTCAACGGTCAACAGCGCACTTTGAAACCATGCGCCCCCATCGAAATCGACGAGCGCAAGAAGTCGATGAACTGCGGCACAAAAGCAACAAAATAATCGATGTAACGAAAGGACGAAAGACGGGCTCGTCCTGTGTCGCTGTAGGGGTGTGTTTTGTGTGTTGGATAAAAAAGGTGACCAGTCAAGTCAGACACGGACGGAGAGACAGCGACGGTTCGTTGACAGCGTACACCATAAATTCCCCACCCATATTGCCAACGACGAAAGAAAGCAGGAAAAAGGACGTTTGTCCAAGTTCAGGCACAGCAGCAGCAGTGAAAAATGGCTTCCAAACTTGTGAACCATAGCCCAACGTGTGTTAGATTGTGAAATACCCCACGGTGACGGTGTAAGCGGTGGAAAGATGGGCAGAAGGTGCCGCCACACAGTGCACAGAAATGAAGACCATCGCCAGGTTGAATCCATCTAAAAAGATGCCTATAGTCCGTTCCCCGACGTAGTTTCAGTGTAGCTTCCAGCGTAGTGTGAAGAGTTCCTGCTCAAGGATTGCCAAAGTTTTGTTTAGGATAAACGAATCCGTCCCAACGGGTTGCTGAAGGCATAGATTTTCGAGTTTAGGGAAGGGGGAACTATCAACGATAGGAAACCCCGAAGATGCTGTCTAAAACGTAAAATAGATTAAAAAAAGACGCAATCTGTGGTGTAACCTGGTGCGGATAGAAGGTTCACCATAAATTTGAAGGAAAAACGAATAAATTCACATTCCACAAACCCGTGCTCTATGGGGTCATCGGGAAATACGCTGCAGTATCCTTTCATCCCGTGGTGTAATAGTGTGAGTGTGGGTGTGTGCGTGTTTGCGTGTATCGCTCCACTTGACGTTTCGCAACATCCGCCGAAAAAGTGGAGCAGAATCGATTAAAAGTGGGTGCCGCCACTATTCGTCGATTTTGTCACCATCGACAGCTGTCAGGATCCTTTCATCGAAACAGCACGCACACAGTTGAAGAAGAGGAAAAAGCGCGCCGAAAAAACACAACACAGAAGAGGGGGGCCGTCAAAATAAACACAACCAACCGTGTTTTTTTTTGCACAAAGAAAGGCCACTGTAAAATGTCCTGCTATACTTTTTAGCGAAGTGTGTGTGTGTGTGTGTTTTGTGTTTGTTTGTGAACACGTCTTACCCTCTCCAGTGGACAGTGGAGATGCCATTAGTACAAGGCTCAACACACAAGTTCTTCCTCACGCATTTTGCGAGCTCAGATCCCTTCGAGGCAATTAGTCTGTTTTATTGACACTGGCGGTAGAGAGATGGCATCCTTTGTTTAGACTTCGGTAGCTGGTAGCACACCACGGACATCCCAGTAGGATAGAACGCAAACGGACGAACAAAGACGGCAACGGGTGTTGAATGTGCAACAAAAAGATAATCGTAGCAAGCACCGCCGTCAACCAGGTTCAGCTTCCATCCATAACACTCGGTATCGAAGTCACGAGGTGTTCGGTTCACTAGGGCACAAAGGCAAACTTTAGCCGCAGACAGGATGCATTACCGTCACGAGGATGCGGCACTCGCCCACGCGCGAAACAATCATTCCACGCTCGGCGTGGCCGCGGCCGATGCGAAGTACGAACAGTCCATTGTTTGGCCATTTCTAATACAGGTACAGTGTACATGCGTCCATCTGGGTGTGTGTGTGTAGACTATTCGAAGCAGTATTAGTGCGTTAAAGTGCAACCGTTTTAATTACATATTCCACCATCATCCATCTCCCCAGAATGCGATGGAAAATCCGCTCTGCACCTCGACGACGTCAACGACTTCCACCGTGTCGGTGCTGCTCTGGACGACGATTGCGGTGTTCGGGATTGTTTACACCTTGCTGGGTAAGAGTGATGCTACTTGACCTGGTTCTGCATGGCGCGTTCGTGTGCATCTATGTTCTAATTTCTCTCAAACGACACCACGTCCTTGAGAAGGTTGAAGCAGTGACATATGCGCTGTGTGCTTCTCATTTGCGTCGCTTGTGATGGAGCTGTTGTAGCACACGGCCTACAAATCAGCTGTGATTACTGTGGTGAAACAATATGCAAAGAAAAAGATTTCATATACACCATGAAATAGAGCCTGGTTTTACAAAATTCCTTTCGAACACACTCGTCCTGTACTTATTCGGTACGAGTTTAATTTATTCTTGTTGTGAAAGATCTAACTCTTTTCCAATTTTCATAAAATATTTACTTTTCGCGAACATGACTTCGTATTGGGCATCAAATGTCCAATTTCTCAAGGCTTCTAATGTCCGATAAAAAGACACCCTTGATTTTTCAACTTTTCCAATAAAACTGGACTAGCATCAGCGACAGCTATGGTTATTTTAATCTGACTGCTCAGTCTTAGTACCTTAGTATCGAGTCTTAGTATGCCAACCTCATATCGTTTACTATCTTTAGGTTATCGATGTCTACGGGCGATAGGATTCCTCACTGGGCTAGCGGCCGGTGCCGGATGCATCGTACTTCTACAGAACAAAAACATAACAGGGTTCGGTAACCTTGCGGCACCTGGTGAGTACACGCGGCATCGTTTTATAGAGCCCGGACATTGACCTATCCCTTCTTTCCGCTACAACAGCGTTGGCTGTCGTCGCAGGACTGTTCGGTGCCGTGCTGGGCTCAACACATCCCATCTCGTCTACACTGATAGGAGCATCCGCTGGTGCGCTCGTTGCAGGTGCTACGATTGCCGCCTGCATAGCCACGTTACCTCATTATATATTCGGTGTAAGTGTAACCAGCATTGTTATCGGCTGAACAATCCCTAATCAGTTTCGAGCCACACTGTTTCGCTCATTGCAGGAGAACGAACTGTTCGTGTCGGTCGTTGGTGGAGCGATTATCTGCGCTATCGTGACTCTGTTCTGTCCAAAGTTTATGTCCATCATCGCCTCCAGCATTATCGGCTCGGCCATGATCCTGTGCTCGATCGATTTCTTCATGCACGGACTGAACACGCTCGATTGGGTATGAAGCAAGCCGACGAAGTTTGCGTCCTTTGGACCGCTTTCTATAGCTACACACGCTTGCTTATTGCAGATCTTCAACATGAAACCGGACCCAACGCCACCACCGTGCTGGGGTGGGGTGATACTCTGCTGCTGGCCCATCTCGTCCGTGCTCGGTGTGCTGGTGCAGTGCTTCGTCACCGCCTGGAAAATTGACCACCGGCGTCAGCTGCACCACCGCCGGCGGCGCCACTACAAGGGCCGATCGGGCTCGCGGTCACGTGAAACTCGGGAAGAGGCACGGCAACGCAAGTATCGCTATCTGTACCAGGTGCGCACCGCACGCGGTGATATCATCTCGCAGGTAAGCTCTGGTGGGGAACGGGCAGGCGTGTGTGGGTGCATTGTGCATTGCGAACGGGCTGGGGCAGGGGGGTGAGGGAGAGGAGGCAAGCTGTTGGGATGCGTGTTTATTGATGGCAAAGTTTCCGTTTTCCTTAGATTCTTAGATAAGCAGTTCGGAAGTGGCGTGTTGTAGCTTGTTGAACCGAACTGAAAGAAAGCAACCGTAGTTGTAAGGCTTGATAAAAAAAGGTATGGGAGTTACGTGTGCATGCCTATTGCTTGCTTGCGATTTTATCAGTGCTCGTCTTTCGTCTGCCGTTTCGATAAGCGCTTGTTCCCATGGCACATTTTAAATTACTCGGACGAAATTCCACTTGCAATCAAACATATCCAGATGTGTAAAAATGAAATCACCCTTCCGGGGTTTAGAGTTGAACCAACTCTTAGTTCATTACTTTCCCTTAAAACATACTTGACGGTCTAAACATTCATGTACTGATTATAGTGAAACTTCAAATTAAAAAAAAACTTCCATATGTTCCTCCTCGACTAGAAATGTTGACAGCTCCTTGCTTGCGAAATTTAATGTTCATTTTGGTTCCATTATTACACATCTGCTATGATAAGATTACGTGTTGATTAACATAAAAATGGTTCTAAATTAATCTCTCAGCAGAAAAGCTGAAAACACTCCACTTTTGAAGATCCTCTAAGAATGTCCTGTTAGCATCACTGCCTTGTTGCTTGTTGAAAACAGTTTAATGCTCACGGATAGCAACCAATACACAGCTCCAGTACCTGTTTGTGTAAATCGTTAGGCATGTTTTCTTTTCCGCCTCGTCGTGTGTTTTGTTTTACCCCGCCAAAACCACCCCGGACGGATGCGAATACGACCATTAACTCCCGTCTCTCCGTCTTTCGTTGCAGAACTTTGTTTCCGCACTGCAGAAGCACGTCACGACCGACTCGGGCCCACCGTCCGAGGTGTCGACGAAGCTCGGCTCGAACGATCGCAACACGGCCCGCAGCGACCGGACGCACCTGACCAACCTGCCCGATTCCGACCTCGACAAGATGGACTCGGCGAGCTGCGAGAAACGTTGACAGAAGGGGTCGTCCGCGTCCGGCAAGTAGTACCGGGGGTCCGGAGGCGTTGGGCACCGGCGCAGCGAACGCCTCTCGCGGCAGTACTCTAGCCGCAGCATCGCACAGGAGATCGACCGCGAGATGGCGCTTGCCATGGCCGGCCACCACGACGGTATCGTTACCGATCCCCGCTGACTCAATCATCCGGTGTTTGGTAAACAGATTTTAGGTTAGGCTTGTCTTTTTTTTACTTTCGTCGGGCATGTTCGAATTTATCATACCAGTAGGGAAGCATTTTTAAACACGCGACGAGGCAGCAAGACAAACATGAGCGAAAGCAAACTTTAACGGTGTTCCACCTAGCCCCAAA